>LSSL01005374.1:0-26355 GCA_001953115.1 Smittium mucronatum
AAAAAAAAAAAAAAAAAAAAAAGAGAGCGTGCATATCACAAGTGCAAACTCTACAAACCTAGATAGCTGACCTCATAAAGTCACCTATCTAGGCCAGAATGGCCACCTGGGTGACCGGTAACGTAAGATGGATAAAAAAAATTTTGAATAAATTTCAAAATAAGAAAATAAAATAAAATTGTCGTCAGGAAATGTAAAAATAGCTGATAAAATATCCACCGGTGGACTGTAGACCGGAAAATCGCAAGGAAACGTGACATGATAAATCTCTAAATTTTTATCTGAAACTAGAACATCAGGAAATTAAGAAATGAAAATGAGAACTTTCCGAACCATTCTGCGTCCACTAAACATGAATTATTTTTTTGGTGGGTTTTTTTAAAATAAATATCATTCTTTAAAACTGAATGTGTCTGAAACTGAGGATCAAATTTTTATTAACCGCAAAAGATGGAAGAATAGTTGAATGAGACGATCGGCAGGCTCATGTCTAATCAAATTAACCCATATTTTAGAAATTTAATATATTGAGATTGAGAATATCGGAAAAACTTCTTGAATTGGGGGGGGGGGGTCTAATCATAATATAAGTAGAATCCAAGATGAAATAGAATATTTTCTGATTTGTAATGGAAACAGCCAAAATTTTTATTAAAATCAAGCTCCTAAAAATATTTTGATTTAAAT
This sequence comes from Smittium mucronatum, assembly GCA_001953115.1. Classification (NCBI taxonomy): domain Eukaryota; kingdom Fungi; phylum Kickxellomycota; class Harpellomycetes; order Harpellales; family Legeriomycetaceae; genus Smittium; species Smittium mucronatum. The sequence goes on from LSSL01005374.1 coordinate 688, forward strand.
TCTAGGAGATTGAACAGACTAGATGAATTAATACCCAAAAGGTATAGATCTGCATTAATGAAAAATGGATGTGGTGTAAAGATCTACTACAATATCTTTATAATGTCTTTATAATGCCTTTTAAAATTTTTTCTTAAGACTTTTAGTATATTTTAAATATACTCTTAAAAAACTCTAACATAAATATGCCTTTTAAAAATTCTCCTAATAAATTTAAATCCTATAAAATTCAAACTTCATTTAAAAAATCACAAATCTTTGTTAAAACTCTTTTTTCGAAAAAAGAAAAAATACTAAATTTTTTAGCGATGAAATTGCATTTTTTATAAAAAAAACATGAAGTTTTCATTTTCCAATAAAATAATTTAATAATATAAGAAAAAAATTTTAAATTATTTTGTAATAAATAAAATTGAATTTTATGAGTTGTGTAAAAAAACCACTTAAAAGAGGAAAAGAATCTTTTATAACTTTTAAATAGAAAATATGAAAATTTTAGCAAAGGAAAAAAATGCCATTTTTACTTGTGAAATCAAAATCTCTAGCTTTCTAATGTTATGATTAACATATTAAATAATTATTTCTTCATGTTTTACATTTGATGTTGTTTTATAATACAAATTAGAAAATTAGATAAATATTCTTTAAGATTTTTAGTTTTATAATACTTCAAAAAAATCAAAAAAATCTGCCTTCAATCACTAATTCAATAAAAATCAAGTTCTATACTAAAATATACATTTTTTATGAATTTTTTTTCTTTTATATTTCTATGATTAATTATTTCAGAGATCAAAATAATTTTGGGTTCCATTTTTTGATGATTTAAGCTAAATACAAAATAAAAACAGATTTTTTATGTAATAAACAATGAAAGAAAATAAACATCATTTTTATACCGCCGGATTCGTTATAGTAAAATATTTAAATATTTACTCTAACATTTGAATCAAAAAAAAAATAAAAAAAATATCCACCTATATATCGTAAAAAATAATAGCATATAATTGTTTTATTTAGAATTTAATACTTTTATAAACCTTTTAAATAGATAAAATAGAATATATAGTTTAATTTTTGGCCAATTTAGACATTTATTTTTAAGTCATATTGAATAAAATAGTGATCATCAAATTTAATACACATAAGCAAACTATAAAATAATAATTAATATTAGAACCATTCCAGATATGAAGAGTAAAATTATTTTTCTTTAATATTTTCAAACGGTATTTTTTTTAAATCATTCTAATATAATCACATTTTTGGATGATAAATAATTACTCATAAAGTTTTAATATCGACAGTATTTAACATATATATATGAGATTGGGAATTATGCAACAGATATTTTTTTTGATGATTAAATATTGCATTTAATTCGAGTAAAATTTGAAATGACTTATAGAAAAATCAGATATAATTTTATACCGATAAAAAAATATTCAATTTTTTAAATTTACAAATTCAATTTGATATGCAAAAAAATCATAAAGCCTCATTTGAAATATAAATGATTATTTAAAATTTAAAGTGTATTAAAATTATCTCCTTAATTTGAATTAGATCGAATAATTTTTAATAACGTTATAAGAATTTTTTTTTCTTTAAAGAAATTAAAGAATTAAAACTTATCCTGGTCATCTTTAAATTTTTTTTTTTTTATGTAAGATATATCTAATTTTTTCATAATAATTTTTTGGGAAAATCATATATCTAATTTTTAAAAAAATGAAAAAATTAATTAAAATGAAAAGTTCATTTTAAGAATAATTCATCTGATATAAAAAAAATCGAAAAATTATTTATAATACCACATAACTAATATTTGTAGGATTTTTTATGTCTATGAATTATTATCTAATTTAAATCAACATAATTCAAATATATGAATATTGAATTATTATAAAGTTCAATTGAGAAAATATGAAAAAAACCATCTCCACATTCATGTAAATTTTATAAAACCTTAAAAAATACTATTGGGAAATAAATAATACACTAAATTAAATCTGTTATTTTTTATCTCAATTTTTTACAAGTTTTTCAATTTAAAGTGTAAAATGTCAAAGTTTCATCAAAGATATATCCCATTAAATAAATTTTATTAATAAATCATTCAGTAGTGCAATTTAACTAATATAAATTTATTTAAATAATTTCACCAGCACTTTTTTACATTTTAAATAATATAAAAGCTAATTTTTACATTTTCATAATTTTAACTAGCAAGAATTTTTCGAAATTTCATAAACAGAATTCTTAAAGGCTACTATTAATATTTTATCCACAAAATTTGATAAAACATATGTAAAGTTAGCAACGATAAACTTTATACAAATAATATTAATACATTTTACGGTTTATATTTTCAATTAATTAAAAAAATTGTGGATTTATATATTTCTTTATCAATTAATTTCTAAAAATTCCAATTATAAAATCGATCTTTTTTAAAATTTCAAATGATATCTGTTATATTTTACTAATATAATTTATAACACGGATCAAGTTTTTTTTTCGTTAAATTGAATTAATTTCACTTAATTAAGCAAAAATAGTCATTTTATATAAAATAATTGCAAAAATAGCCAAATAAAAGTGATGGGGCTATATATTTAGCGAATGGTTAAAAATTTTCGAAAAATTTTAGGTATTCTGCAGGAGTATCCAAACAATCTCAAAACACTTTTCACTTTCTTTTTTATTGGAATAGAATATACCAAGTAAACAAGCTGCTAATAATGATAATAAGAGTATCAAAGATATGAGATTCTCTTTGAGAGTGGTCACTTGATTAATATATCTCTACTAATCTTCTAATTTATAAATCTGGTGCAGAATTAAAGCATAAATCTATTGATTAATTTATAATAGTAATTAAAGAAATTAATTTTTTATTGGAAATATGATGGTGAATTAGGATTAGAATACTTTTATAACTTTTTTTGGCTTGATTTTGATTAAATTTTACTTATTGTATTGTTTAGACAAAAAAAAAGTATGTTCTTGAAGGAATCTCCTATTTAACACATTTTTTGTTTACTTGATAAAATTTAACCCAATTAAAAAATAAATTCAAAGATTTTTTTTTTTTTTGGATAATCAATTGGATTAACTCAGAAATTTGGATTAAAACTGCTCTTATTTTCTGAATATATAATTATATCGATATATTTTGATTATTTTTTCAGTAAATTTAAATTATGACTATTTTTTCAATTATTTTGAAAAGCATGACTATTTTCGAATAATCCCTATAATTTTAACACCTCTTTTTCTTTTTTAAAAATAAAAATACATTATTTTAATTTTTTTTACATTATATGCGACTTTCAATTAGTATCACTTACATCTTTTCTTGACCTAATTAGGAAAAAGTACTGATTATTTTATAAAAATTAAAATTAAACCTTAAGTTTGAATAAAATTAAAATTTAAGTAAAAATAAATTCAAAAAATTTTAAATCGAGTTATTAATAAGCATCTATTACAATAAAATTATAAATAAATCCTTAAAAATCTTAAAAATTACTAATAAAGTAAATTTTAAACAAAAAAAAAGTAGATGGAATTTGTTAAATTATTAATTGTATTCATTTGTCTATTGGCAGTAAATTTTAACTCAAAGAAAAATATTGAGGCAATAAATCTCATATCATCGTTATATGATATAAATAGGCTATAGATAGGAGTATAAATTTACAAATTTAAACTAAAAAAAAAATAATATTAATTTATTAAGGCCAATGATCAGTAAATATCTTAGGATATTTATTTTTTAACTACAACTGTTTTCCGCTAATTATATCTTTTTACTTAGATATAACAAGGTTTTTTGATTAAATATTCACAAAATGTTTTTTAATCAAAAAATGTAGATTTTTTGAACAAAAATATTGAAAATTGGTATCAGTATAGCTATCATATTGATAAATTTTATGTTTATAAATGTATAAAAATCATTTAAACAAAAAAATCTTTTTTGGTGAAGAGGCTTTAAAATTTATCTTAAATTTATATATTTTCTGATTAAATTTTATTGAAATTTTGCAATTATTTCTAGAAAAAATAGATTTTTAAAAAATCATTTATTATATCTAACCTATTTCTGTAAATATTTAGTCGTTTTAATAACGAAGGATGCTCCGAAATCCTAAAAATATCAAACATATTCTTTAAGGTTCCAAAAAAAACTCTAATAGGAGATAAAATTAAGTCGCTAATTATTTTTTGAATTTCGAAAAAATATCATAAACTGAAAAAAGGGGAATTAATTTCTAAACTAAGAAAAAAAACTGATTTAAATTATGGTATTCATAGTATTATTAGAAGTATTATATGCTAAATATACCTATATTTGTATTGATACTCAAAACAGAAAATACTATATTGCTATGGTCAATTAAATATATATATATTTTTTATCTCCAGTCTATATATTTTGATGATTTTATTAGGTATTTCTAAAACAAATTAAATTCGAAAAGCTGAGTTTTGAAATAGGTGATGTATTATTTTCTCTCTTATTTTTTGATTGATTATTTGTTTTCTTTTAGTAAAATCTTTTTTTATTAATTAACATCCATCTTTTTAACCATTAAAATGGTTAGTTAAGTAATCCATTTGGTTTTGATTTACTATTAAAATTTTGGTCTGTACTATTTATTTCTATTTGTAAAAAATTGATATGATTTAATTTACCAATTGAATTAAATAAGCCAATAAAAATCAAATTCTTTGCTATTGGAATCAATTAGTGATAAACGGAGCAATAATTCCAATACTAGAATTTTTTTAATTTGTAAAACATTTTTTGCAGTAAAATCTAACATAAAATTACTAATAAAGGTTAAAAGGCTTATCATCTATTTCAAATTTTTACAAGAATGTTTTTTCAATATTTTAATTCCATATTTCCAAAAAAATTTAAAATTTATCATAGAGAAATATTTTAACCCAGAGAGTCATTAAAGTTTTAATATTAGTACACACACCCAATCAAAGAAAATCTCACAAATAGAATAAACTTAAATTGATTTAAAATTTGATGAATGCCAATATTAAATAGATAAAGAGTTCTGAATTTAAAAAATAAAAATCTTATAGATTTTCAATTATCTGATAAGATTAGCCGTTACAAGTTTTAGTAATTTTTCAATTCTTTTGATCTTACTTTAATTTTTAAAAAGATTAGGAATATTCAATAGTATCAATCCGATAAAACCTGATTACCAAAAATCGTTATCAAATTTAAAAAAATAAAATCAAGTCTTTATCCGCTTAAAAATTCGGTTATTTTGGCAAATTAAGTTTTATTGAAATAAAAAATACTATTAATAACTAAAAAAGTTGTAATAATATAACACAGAAAACAAATTTGATGTAATTTTATTCAAAATTGTATATTTTTATAATTTCATTAAAGTTCAAATCTTATTTAATCAATATTTATTTTTTATTAATGGATCACTAATGAAAATTTTTAGAAATTATAAAACTGATATTTCTTATAAAAAACCCAACATCAATAAAAAAATAGCTTAATTTATTACCATTATAATATGGATATAATTATATAATTAGATAGTACTTTCCTCCCCTTTATTAATATTATTGTGTTCTTAGACCTTTTCTAATCTAATATTTGGCGAAAATATTTGTAATATTTCTTGGTTTCCACTGAAGATACTATAAAATTTTATACTGAATGCTTTACTATGTTTTGAAATAGATAAGTCTAAGAGAGCAAAGAAAAAATTGATTTTTTTATATGATATATTTTCATACAAGAACGTAATATTCAGATTTTTTTAATTACTCAATTATAGTTTTTGAATGGTTAAATTTATATAAAATTTATAATAAAATATTATAAATCTGTTATAAAATAAACCAATTAAAATTTAGAAAATTTAATCGAATAATTGGTTCCTAAATTATTAATATTGCTTGTCATATTTTGCGCGACTTCCATTAAAAATTTAAACTTTAATAATTCTTCCTTCTGCTCATTAAAATTACCTGCAAATTTAGTTCCATGAAACAAATAATAAAAATAAAATCCCTTAATTTTAAATGAAGTGCCTAAACATCTCAGAATAGGATTATTTGTATATTATGCAAATCAATTGTTATTTTCAAAACTTATTCATAATTATTTTGAAACTTTGATTACTTTTCCCTATTTAAAATGTACTTTATTCATAATTTCCTGATTTTTTACGATTTCTTTATAGTTTTATTTTATATTGAAAAGTAAACCCAATAATTAGCTTTTCTTTTTTTAATTATTTTTTTCTTTTATTTTAATTGGATCCGATCTACGAATTAGTTTTTACTTTTTTAAATTTGTTGAAAAAAGGTTAATAATCTTATTTTTTCAGATTAAAAAAGTTTAATTTTGCTTTTTTAATTGCTTAAATATTTCATTCATGAAATTAAAATTAGTTATGCATTCATTTTTTTTTTCTTATAATATTTTTAAGCATTTAAGAATTTTTTTAATTTTTATTGCTATTGGGCGCGCGAAAGGCAAGTAGTAATGTAATAATGATTTTTATTCCATTAATGAAGATAAAATTTTGAAAAAAATAATAATTATTGAATCAAGTGCTGAAATTTTATCGGTTTTTTTTAAAATATAGAAGAGTATCGCATATATTTTCAATTAATTCCGCAGTTTTAAAGTAATTTTTTTAAAATTTGATTTCAATATTTTTAGGAAATAAATAATCTTTTCCGTTATTCCTCTAATAATTCGCTATATCTCTATTTTTTTGAAACTTTAATCACAGTTTTTTTTAGAGTATTTTATTAACTCTTTAGATATTCCATGAATTATATATATACCAAAAAAAAATTATCTCTCGGATTGTTTTTTAATATCGCGATTTAATTTTCTGGTGATTTTTTTGTTTACGGGAAAAATTTAAAACATCCTTTTTGCCAATTTCTATTATTTTTTTAAAAAAATTAGATTTTATAGACTAAATGATATAATAAATATAAATTCCCTCCATCACTATAAAAAATTTTCTGCCAAGGCTTAAAAAAACCTTCTTTGAAATCAGAATGATATTTAAAAAATCGGGATACGAATAATCTCCTATTTCAAAAAAATTCTCATGAATAATTTTTTTTGAGGTGTGTGACATCCATTTGGTTATTATTAAAATATCTAGCCTATTCAAGCTCTTTAGCTAATTTTGGTTCAGATCATATGACCAGTTTTAATTACTTAAGCCCAAAATTTCAATTTATACTTTATGCTGTTAAAAAAATGTACTAATAGCTTTGGAAGTGGGATATTTAAAAAAATATGATGTTTTAAAATGGGCTAATTTTTTTTTATTGTTAAAAATAAATAAAATTCTATATAATTTGCAATAAAATAACTTCATTTTTATCTTCTTTTAATAAAAATCATTTTTATCATATATTTACATATTTTTCGGATTCGACATTATTTTTATAAGTATTTATCGAGAAAAACTTGTTCATTTTAAATTGATCCAATTTTAATCCAGATAAATTTCAAAATATATCAGACCTCAAAATGCATTTCCTGAAATTAAAACCCATCTTTTTTTTCAGGTTACGTGTCATTGTTAAATAACGGGGATGTATTTTTTTAATACTAGCGTGATATAAATATTAATTTGAGTTTTTTTATGGATCGAAAATTTTTCGTTTCGGTATCTCTTAAATTTTACCCAAAAATATACTTGAAGTCCTGATTTTATTTTAAAAGAGACCATTAACAACTTTTAACATGAAATAAAAAGTCATACTCTTTATTTTATTGAAAATATCTATTTTTCATAAAATTAAATTTTTTAAGATGATTTTTTTAGTTATTTATTTTATGAGAAAACCGAATCTTAAAATTTTTGAGATTTAAAAGTTTATTTATAACCAATTATCACTATTTTTGTGGTTTATACAATATATTTTTTATTCAATATCTAGACTTATTTATTTATAATTTTTTTTTCTATCTAAATTTAAACCCCAAAATAATAATAATAGCCAAAAATTGAATTAAAATAGAATTTTTTACACTTAATATAAAGACCATGATTTTTCGTATTATTTTTTGAAGGGATAATATTTAATATAACTGTATTTTTGAAATAGGAAAAAAGTTCAAAAAAAAAATGTTTAATTTAGTGTAACACAATTTATTGGACTTCCTAAAATTTATTATATCAATCCAAAAAAAGCATTCCTATAATTTATCATAAAAAAATTATCCCTATACAAAATTACTGGATTTAATTATTGTTTAATTTAGAAGATTTATTTTTTGATAAATCCCATTTAACAAGCTTCAATAAAAATATAAATTAAATAATAAAATTATACATTTTAATTCATTTTTGTAGAAAAATTTTTGATTTTTTTTGCAAAAAAGAAATGACTTGTATCATTTTCTGTAGTTAAATATAATATCTTTAGTGGAATTTTGGTAAAATTAGGAAGAAAATTGTGCTAAATGAGTAACATTATTTTTAGAGTTAAAATAATAGTAATATTCCGGGAAAAATTATTAGAGGGTTTTATTTATTTAATATATTTATTTATAGGAAATGTAGAATAGTGTGGAAAATCATATTTATAAATTTACGAAAAATTTTCATTAATAGTTATAAATATTATCATTATTTTAAAAAATATTTAGTATAAAAAAATTTAAAATTTTATTGTGGCATATATTGAAACATAAAAAGAAAAAAGAAAAAATATTTTTAAAGATTTTTTGATAAAAAATCCACTTATTTGGGCTAGAATTTATATATTAAGATTAGAACACCTCCAATAACAAAAAGAAGTTATGGAAGAGTGATTTTGGAAGATAAAATTACGACCTTTATCTCTTAAAAAATTTGCCGAATTTAAAAAAAAACACTTTTTTCCTAGATTGGTATTTTTTTAAATCTCTCTTGATAAGAATTACTATTATAAAATTTCATAAAGATATGTCCTTTACTAAAAAAAAAAGGATTATGAAAAAGAATGTTTTTAACCGGATTGGAGTTCAAAGGAATTTATTTTAATATTGAGATGTTTTTCTTTCTGTCACATATTTTTAATTTTTTATGTTTATATTTATTGAAGAGGTTTTAATAAAAAAACAATTCTCTTTTTATTTTCATCGTATATTTAATCAAACAGAATCTTTTCGAAAAAATCCTAATTTTTTAATTTTTTCACGTGGAATTTAATTTCATATATTCCCGGTAATTATTTTTTTATTTATTATTTATTCAATAGTATAACAATATCAATTTAGATATCAAAAATAAAAGGCCTATTCCATATAAACACTACGAATCATTTTAATTACTATCTCAATCTTGAAATAAAATAATCTAAGGATTAGTTTTTTTTTAAATAATTTTATTTAGTATTTTAATTTTAATTTAAAATATCTTTAGAACTTGAATGGAAGTAATCTTTTTTGATTTGGTTATCATTTCATAATCAATACAAGTTTTTTAAACATAAAACAATTGAAATTCATTTTCTATTTAACCCATATCAGCTATTTTTAAAAATTTACAGAGGCTATATCTTTTTTATTAAATTCAGTAATAAGAAATAGTTTTTTTCAGAAAATTACTGTATAATCAAAAAACATTCGTCAAAATAGAATTTTTTTTGAATCAAACTCTATTAAAAAAGTATAAAAACATATTTAAAGCCAAAATCTGTGGCCATTCTTCTTTCTTACTGATGGGGATTCTTTTCAGAGTAGAGTTATTTTCGTTTAAGAAACATCCCTTGTAGGAATTTGGTAATAGGCTTGATAGATTGAAGAACTATGAATTTTCAAATTTTTTATCTGTACTATATATTGAGATGATTTCGAACAATATATTTCTACAATAAGAGGCTAAACGTTTTATATCTCTAATAAAATCACAGATTTTAGAATATTCTAATTTCAAAAGTAAATTCTGTATTTATTAAATTTTCGCTAGAGTTTTTCAAACAAAAAATAATGAAAAATTTAAGAGAAAATTTTTTATGTTTTGATTTAAATATTTTTTATTTTATTTCTCACCACAAAAATACTACTTTTTGAAATTATACCATATTTAATTAAATCATTCTATACCCAATTGTTATCGCTAAAAAACTTTAAAGTTTTTTAGTGATATCATTCTGAAGCTCAGAAACATTAACCTTGTGATTTTCTGGATATTCTTTAAACTCATTGGAGGTTAAAAATTAATCAAAATTTTAACTAGACTTATATCATTTAAACCTAATAATTAAAAATTATGTAGAAAAATTTATAATTTTTTTTTTTCCTTGTCTTTTTTTGCATGAAAATTTTTAATCAATACATTTAGATATTTATTAAAGTTGTTTAAATGTAAATAAGTCCTTTTTTAGACCTATGAGGGGGGTTTTTTTGATGAAAATATCAATATATATTGGTTTAGATAATAAATTATAAAAAGAAATGTAAAAAGTTAAAAATTCCCATTTAGAATTATATTTTAACTTTAAAAAGAGAAAACCGCTTATTTTTTTATAGTAATGATCCCAAAGGAACAGAAAAAAAAAAATAATTGGAATGAAAAAAAGGTTTTTATTTCTATGGATAAAGGAACCATATTATTGAAAAATAGGTCCTGTTGCTAAGAAAACTACTTTAATGTATTTAAACTTTTAATTTTTTTAAAGGAGGAAATTATATACAGCTAATAACAACAATATCCATTATAAATGTTGAATATAAAATTTTAATAGATTTTTTAGTGATTATTTCCGTATTAAAGATAAAAAAATATTTAAAAGAGAATTTTAGATTTAATAGATATAAAATTCACTCTTGAATATTTTGAAATAACTTTATGTTATACTAACATTGAAAGCTGGAATGTATATTTATATCAATAGAAAAGGTAGTCATATTGCTAAATATAGAGAGTGTTAAAATAAAAATCATTTCAAGTTATTTTTGCAAAAATTAATTTACTAATCAATTAAAAATTCGGTTAAGTTTATTAAATATCTAAAAGCTTTCCAAAATTTATTTAACACTAAAAAAATATCAATCTATTATTTTATATGGATTTATAGAATCAAAAAAAGGAACTGTATTACACATATTTCAAATATTGTTTTTAGATTCGAGTAAAAAATATATCAAATTGGGAGAATCAAAGCAGTATTTTATTTCTAATTTGGGAATTTTTCAAAAAAAATCAATATAAATGATTTTTTTTAAAATAATAACATGAAATTTTTTTAAAAAAAGCTACATAAATATTTACAATAAATTTAAAAACTGAGGATGATTTTTTTTTTTGTATTATTTATTTATAAATTAAAATTAAAAATCGAAAAAAATTCATTAACACACATATATTCTTCATCTTAGACACAATGAAATCACAGGATATTGGCCAAAGGGAACGAGACAATAATTTGTAATTTTTATAATGAGTATTTAGTCCATTCGGATGCCTTCCGAATAACAATCGTATTATATCTTAAATATAGAAGATCTTTAACGATTTAGGCATTTTCAGTTCTTTCAACTTGAGATTTTGCCAGTTATTCCCAACCTAAATTCATTGGATGAGAAAAAAACAATTTTCTTGAAATTATTCCACCGGTGCTATGATCAATAAGCATACCTTTATCCGATATATGATATAATTAAATTTTTTATTTTTAAAAAGTATGTGTTTAGTTGTTTTTAGTGAGTTCCGATCGCAGCAGGCAAAAAATAAAAAGGATTTAAGATGCTAGTTTGAGTTTGAAGATCTTAATGGGGTTCAGTAGCAATCAATGCATATTTTTATAACTTCTTGGAAACTCAGATTCATCCCAGGGTGTTTGGATATGAGACCGATAAAGTTTTCTTTATGATTTATTTTTTGATTCAAGGCACAGAGGTTGATTTTAGGTCGCAAATTTTTTATATCACTTTTCACAAATGATATCATAGTTTTTCAAGATTTATTTTTTTTAGAAATTTTTCAACTCCTGGATCTACCTGAGATCCAAATATACTTATTTTTATCCCATTGACGGTTTTATGCGATCAGCTATACATTTTTTTGAGATAAATATCCTGAAAAATGCTTTTTCATGTGTCGGTTCTTGCATTATTGAGCACATCTTTTATCCTAACTCCACCCCAATTCTATCCTTAGCAACTTTTCTGCCAAATCTAGCCACCACATAAATGTAATTTTAAATTTTTGTTTGAATAAACTTGTATTTATTCACTCTCATTCTGAATTTCTTTCTAACATAACAGATAACGTGCGTTAGTGCAAAATTTTTGAAAGCTTTGATGGGGTTTATTGCAGAAAATATTACCATTAAAATATAATCATAGAAAACTTGTAATAAAAGAATATTGTCGTAATGGATATTAAAAAGAAAAAAAAATGAAGTATTTTTTATAAGTCCTGTATTTTTCAATATAGGCAAGATTAAATTTAGAAATCTCTAATAATTTTTTTAATAGCACTTTGATAAAAAAAATTTAGGCACTTTACTTATGGAAAATATTTTACACTTTTTTCGAATATTTTTATTTTTATAGATTTTTTACTCTATAAAATTTCCAATGATTCGCCTAAAAGATAGTCATTTATTTCTACTTATGACATGAAAACTTATATGGGGTTTTAGATGATGTTATTATCTTAAAATTGAGATAGGTTTTTAACGTATAACTTTCTATTTTTTATTTTATTGCTATATAATCAAATTATCAACTCTCTCAGACAAAAGATAAAAAATTTTTAGATAGAAAATAAAAAAGAAAAGGAAAAGATATTCCAATATATACAGGTCAATATTAAAATAAAAATTTTCAAAATTACAATAAAAATTACAATTTTTTTTTATCTAATTAGCAGATTTTCTACATAAAATATAAAAAATAGATGAGTTGAAAAATATCTATGCATCAAGGAACTATTTATATGGCTTTAAAAGTGGTAGGATAATTCCTTGTTTTATTTTACAAGAAACATTTGAATAAAATCACAGTTTTCTATAAAATATTTTTATATTGAACTCAATTTTTTCATTCATTTGTCGAAATTTTTTTAAAATTTATCGGCGAAATACTCCAAGCTATACAAATAGCTATGAAATTTTATCGATATATCATTCTAACTTTTAAAAAACTAAAAAAAAAAATTCAAGAATGTTGAATTGATGCGAATATACAGCTTTGGAGTTTCAAGATAAAGAAATTTTAAATAGCTGTAGCTAAAAGAGTAAGCATAATTTTAATAAAATCATTTAATCAAAAAAATATTTTGGTTCTAAATCAAAGACTTGATGTTCAAAATGGACGAAAATTGATTTTTATTATGGTTACAATGAGTATAATTTAAAAAAATTTAGATTTTGATGGTAATTATGTTAAATACAGTGAAAGGTTCATTTAATGAAAAAATTTATAGCCAATAGTGCTCAATTTTGTCAATAAATTTAGATAAATCGTTTTAAAATCTCCAAAAATAATGTTTTTTGCGATTAGTCTTCTTTTACGCAATTTCCCTCCATTCTTAAACTTTTTATTAATAAAAACTGACATCCAATGTATATTTTTCTTTTTTTGTTACATCATTTAGTCCATTTATGGACCAGCGGCACAAAATTAAAGTGAAATTTTGGCTAAATAAAAGTATTTAATTAAGTAATCAATCGCATAATTAGGTTGATTTTATAAATTATAAAATAGGGAAAGTTTATCTAGTCAAATAGGAAATTTATGTTGATTTAGGACAAGGTAGAGTTAGATATGGAATTTTATTTGAATATTATGACAGTTTAATAATGAAAATTTACCACTTTTCAATTAGTAAATTAATAATGATTTAATCTCTCAGAAAGAACCCTTTAATTTTTCATAACTGGTAATTATAAAAATCATTGTCTATAAATATGTGTTAAATCTTTTGATGTTTTGGCGTGTCAAAATAGTCAATGAGTTTGATATATAAAAAAAGAAATAAAATTAAAAAAGAACATATGATATCTAATATGTGGTTTATTCCGAAACATGTTTTATTATTTCTCAGGAAATAAAATGGGATCTCTTCAAAATCAGTAAATTCTGCAGAATTTATCGATTTAAATAGAAACCTCATTTATAAAAAAATTGCTGGAAATTTTTATTTTCAAAATCAAAATTTTTCTTTCTATTTATACATTGCTTTTTTAAAAAAAAATTCAGCATATGGATTGAAGTTACTAAATTTTAAACATAATTAAACATATTTTTTTGTGTTTATCATTTGTATTAATTAGATATAGATGATTTCGGTTTCTAATTCAGTTGATTTCGGCTGAATAAAAATTCGATTTTTTATGAAAGAGACATTTTTATTTCAATTTTTCTTAAATTGGTTAAAAATTTGGGTATAAAACTTTTTTATTTATCAAATAATCTCACGCATTTTATTTTTTGTTAGTAAAATATTTAAAAGATAATGTCATTTTTAGATTTCTTATTTTTAAGCTTATAAATTATTTCCCTCACACTTATATTTGCTACAAGTATACTTTACTTTCTTAATAGATTTGATTTTTTCAGATGAAACTGATTTCGATTCTATTATTTTTCTTTGAAGGTATTTTTCTAGGCATTATTATAATGAGAGGGCCAAGAAAATCTTCGCCGTTATTATTCGACACAGAGATAACTGATATTATGCAATTATTATTACTTGAGTGTAATGATCCTATCAGTATTGGTTGCGCACATTATCCCTTTATTAAAGTTTCATATAATCTTTGCCAATTTAATTCTTATCCTTTATAAACAGCTCGCATTCCCACTTTTTGGAATGCAAACTTTTCCATTAGTTTCTTATTTCCTGATTCCCCCTTAGTTTAAAATATATCACATTTATAACAAATCTATCAATCCTAGCCATTTCCAAGAACATTAGGTTCCTTACAATTTGAAAAGCTTCTATTTCTTTTTTCTCTTTATCTCCATTCCAACCAAAAATTTTAAAAATAATACCTGTCGGTGAAAATTATTTTTATTTAAATGAGTAACATAAATTTCAATCAGTAAACCGTTTCTAGATATTTTATCTCCAACTTAACAACCCAAACATCGAGAACAATCCTGAAACCGAGAATAAACCTGCAACTCTGAACTAGGAAGTCCTGACTAACAACCCTGAAAAAATATCCAGTAAAACGCCCCGGGAATTATTCCTGATGATACAATTAGACCTCCTGACGCCGTGCGTTTTGATGTTAGCCCAACCAACTACCAGGCATTCATGTCTAGTATTGGTTTCTACTTTTGGGCACGTCTGGAAGTATTCAACGACAAACGCAACATAATTTTCTACATCGGAGTCCACCTTATAAGCTCAGCCACCATATGGTTCGGGTCACTTATAGAGTGTAACTCGAAATCTTTAATATCATTCGCACAATTCCACGATGAGTTTTCCAGAAAATTTTCAGAACCTAGTAACGCAATCAGATCCAGAGGCCTCACAGAAAACCCAGAAAAGGGACCAGGTCTGTTTTCAGTTACGATGCAGAGTTTAGAACCATTTTCAGAGACAGTGGTTTCAACCAGCTCACTCTCGTTGATCAATTCTTGCGGGGCCATAAATGACAACGTGATGAATTTTATGAGCATGAGCGACTTTCTGAACGAATTAGAAGGCATCGTTGATATTTCCATTCGGATTGACAATAGATTTATCAACTGTACCTTTCTCCGACAAGGAAACGTCGAGTTCATCCCCCGTTACTACCCGAGAGCCAGTCAGGCAGTTAGGCAATATACTCCAGCTAAACCTGCACCAAGTCGTAAAGAGCCTGGTTCCGCTATGAAAATCGATGCAGTTACGTCGAGATTCCGACCCCTGCTCTCCTAAAAATAAAAGCAATGACGCCGAGTCCAAGGACTTTGTACCTATTGCGGCAATCTTGGTCACATAGCAGAGTCATGTCCAGCAAAGTCTAGTTCGGGAAAAGGTCGATCCCAGTAGTAGGAAATAAGCTACTACTGGGATATAACGTCATTAATAAGTTGTATTATAGTAGTTTTTCTGTCAGCAAGTTCTTATTTACAATAAAGATATTGTCAAAAATTTCATCTTCGTATGTTAAAACTTTGTGTCTTATTGACTCAGGAGCTTCTGATAGTTTCATCGACTATAAACTTATTAAAATTCCCAATATTACACCCAAAAATCCTAAAAACAAAATCAACCTTGAAGCCATTGACGGAAAAAACAACCTTGGTCCCCCAATATATCAATACTACCCTGAAAATGAGCTGCTTTTTGGAAATTCTCACTCAGAGAAACTAACCATGTACTCCATAAACCCCCCCCCCCCAACATACCAGTCGTTATCGGTCTTCATTTATTAAAACTACACAGCCCCAACATCAGATGGAACAAAAACTCGATTGAATTTAAATCCAAATTCTGTAAAAATAACTGCATCCTGTCCGAAGCGTATTCTCTATACCAGTTAGACTGGTACAAATCCTCACTTATAAACTGTTGTTGTGTAGCTAAAGGTGAGGCAACGCCTAGCAATCTATCACTAGATTACTCTTCGCTCTCACCCAGCAGAGACCTTATAGCAGCTATTGCTCCCTTACTCGGCCTATCCTCACTTCGCCCGTTGCTCCCTGTACTGAAAACACTAAGTATTTGTATAGCCTCCAGGGTAGGAATAATAGACGAGAACCTTACCGGGGGGTTGGGGCCGGAACTTAACGAAAGTCCCAGCAAAGAGGATAAAAGATCTTCATAACTGTTTCTACAGCCAAGTTGACAGATGGGTCTAATTATTTGCTCAAATCTAGGGCTTTAATAGATATCGAAGCCGAGGCTTCACTATCTCTATCTTCTGTTACCTCTCGCCAAGAGTCCACCCCCGGGACAAATCCATAAGGATACGTACTAAACTCGGCCTACTCATGGTTGTGCTTAACAATGCTCACAGCACTATATAAGCCAATGCATTCACTAAAAGAATACTAACTAAATATAAACCGGACTTACGGGTAATGATCACAGTCCACGAAAGAAGTAAAAATATAAACTAAACACAAAGAAACTAACACTAGTAAAACGAAAACGAACAATATAAAAATAATTGTATTAAAAACTAAACGAAAATTAACTAGACTATAATATTAAAGATAAAGTGGCTAAAAACAGTTCTCAAGTGTGCTAAGACTTTCAGACTACAAAAAAGATGTAGCTTCACCTAGGAATTAAATGCGCTTCCTACCACTTTAATCCTAATTGTTGAATCGATAAACGCCATATTCGGGTCGCCAGAAGATGATTAGGACGTAATATCTGACGAAAGCTCCGAAGAAAAAGATGAATTTCCACCTGAAAGTGTAGATTATGAATCCGAAGAATTATTTGACACTAACTCTCTGTCTGATCCTGAAGACCCTATCATCAATGCCTCAAGTAGCGACTATGAGATATAACCGAATGATGGAGTAATACCAACACCAAATAAAGCTCTAGAAAATATACCACCTGATCCTGAATAATGATCTTCCACACATTAAATTCCAAAAGAATACATCTAATTCGCCTCAGTGCTTAGCAAGAAGATGGCTGACGCTCTCTTCAACCACCGGAAATACGACTGACCCATCAATTTAAGACCTGTCTCCACGCCAAAATGGGGTCCAATATTTTTGCTTTTGGAAAACAAACTCAAAGCACTCAAGCTCTATATCGACGAAAATCTAGCGAATGTTTTTATCAAACCATCCAAATCACCTTCTGGATGCCGATCATTTTTGTAAAGAAAAAGGACGGAGAGTTGAGGTTGTGTGTCGACTAACGCAAACTCAACGAACAAATCATTAAGAACCTCCACCCTCTCCCAAGAATAGACGAGTCGTTCGATCGTCTTCAATACTCAAAACATTTTACAAAGCTGGACTTACGCGTTGCTTACAACCTCGTAAGGATTCGAGCAGGAGACGAATGGAAAACAGCTTTCAGATTTCGGTACGGGTATTTCGAGTACCAAGTGATTCCTTTCGGTCTCACCAATGCACCGGCCACCTTCCAGCACTTCATAAAAGATGTTCTCAGGGACGTGCTGGACAACTAGGCGATCGCTTACTTGAAAGATATCATGATCTTATCTAACAATATTGTCGAACACAAAATACATGTGTGTTCAGTACTCAGCAAGCTAATGGAGAATCATATTTACTGCAAAATTGAAAAATTCTCCTTCCACAAAGCCGAGATCGAATTCTCGGGGCGTATTATATCATCTGAGGGAATCCGATCAGACCCAGCATAAAAATCAAATCTCTCAAACTGGAAAACACCTAATAATTTCAAAGAAATTCAGGTCTTCCTAGTATTCTTAAACTATTATAGAAAGTTTATACCTGATTTGTCGAAGATAGATATACCTTTGACACGATTATTAAAAAAATACACCGCCTTCAAATGATATCCACAGGCAGAAATCGCTTTTAGAATGATAATATACCTGCTTATATCATCTCCGATACTTTCATACCCGATACCGGGTAAGGAATTCATCATTGAAACGGATGTCTCAGACTAAACAATGGGAGCCATATTGTTTCGAAAATTTACCAATAACCAGCTTCATCCAGTTTGCCACTTTTCACGTAAATTTTCACCTGCGGAAATCAATTACGATATATCCGACAAGGAAATTTTGGCCATAGTATCATCTTTTAAGGAATGGAGGTAATATTTACAAGGATCCTCGAAGCAAATATAGGTGTTCACAGATCGCAAAAACCTTGAACACTTCAAATCAGCAAAATCCCTAAATCGAAGACACGTGCGCTGGTCAATCTTCTTTAAACGCTTTAATTTTTTCAATGCTTATAGATCCGGATCGCTGTTCGAGAAACCAGACGCACTTTCAAGACAGGCAGAATAACAACAAGGAAATCCTCTCCCCAACAGCAAATCCCCGGCTAATCATTTTATTGACACCATCTCCAGAGCAAATTCCTAAATTTGCGACCTAATAAAGGCTCAGCTCCCAAAAGATGTTTCATTTCAGAATTTTTACAATCGCATATGGATTCGAATTATCTGAACTTCAAAAAATTCAAAAAAACTGACGTTCTGGTTTACTACAAAAATAATCTGTATATTTCTGAAGATATTCGACTAAGGATTATCCACAACTACCACGAATCAGCTCCTGAAGGTCATTTTGGTATCAAAAAAACCTTGGAGCTCGTGAAAAGAGAGTTTTGATTCCCAAAGATGAAGTCATTTATAAAACCATATGTCGATACCTTGACATATGTAACCGATCTAAGAGCAAAAGTTATAAAAAACACGGCCTACTTCAACCTCTCACCCCATCAATAGGCCCATGGAAATCCACAACCATGATATTTATCGTTAAACCGACAAAATTCAACGGATACACCACTATTACGGATGTAGTGGACCGTTTTACGAAAATAGCACACTATATTCCGCTTAAAAAGTTGCCAAATTAAAAATAGACAGTATAGGCTTTCCTCGAAAACATTTTTAAACTATACGGAATGCCTGAAGAAATAATTTCAGATCGCGGTATCAGTTTACATCCAAATTCTGACAGAGACTGCTCCAACTCCTCAATTTAAAAATTAAACTATCTTCCTAATTCCACCCAGAGGCCGAGGGACAAACGGAGCGCACAAACCAAATGCTGGAGCAGTACTTTCATAGTTATATTAACTATCAATAAAACAACTTGCCAGACTCGCTTCCAATGTCTGAGCTCTCTTACAATAACTCAGTACACTCATCAACGAAATTCTCACATTTCTTCTCGTTAATGGGCTATAATCCGTCCTTCTCCCCCAACGCACTTGGTTCTGCAGAAGTATCTGCTGCAGAGGGTAGGCTTAACTCACTTAAAGATAAACATGCACAACTCTTTAAGAACTTGTCATCTGCCAGCGCAAACTTCAAAAAGTTCGCTGAAAATAATCAGAAAACTTTTGGGAACTACGAAATCAACGACATGGTTTGGCTCAATGCTAAAAACATATATACTTCCCGACCTTCACAAAAGCTTGACTATCGATTCCTCGGGCCGTTCAAGATAATTAAACGAATTAACCAAGTCTCTTACAAACTTGAGCTCCAGGTTTCCATGAAAATACACCCAACCTTTCATGTATCGCTACTAGAACCGTATAAAATCAGCACTATTTCCTCCAGAATATCCGACCCCCCTCCACATTTTGTAGTAAATTGAGACTCGAAATTAATTGTTACAGAGGTCTTAGATTCGAAACCACGCCACTGTAAACTTTTCTACCTTTTAGACAGGAAAGGCTATACTCCAGACGACCGTTCATTTAAGCCTGCATCTAACTTGTACTATTGCGACATGATACCAAAATTCCACCAGAGATACCCTAAAAAACCCCTCATACCATTAATAATTTCATACATACGATATTTTAGTCCCTTTCTTCCCTATCCAGGCTCCCCTCCTTCATTCAGTGGGTCCCCCAAAAGGAGCTTGCGACATGGGAGGGTGTAGATCCATATGTATATAAAGGAGGGTGGGGTGGTGTGGAGGGGGGCCAAAATTTAGAAATTTTTTTGGATTTTCAATACTCTTTACGCCGCTAATGCCGTTCCTACACCCTCTGACACTAAAAATTTTGGCCTAAGAACACAAGTTTTTCCAGACCGTTACTTTTCTTAAGGTAGGGTAGTGTAATGATCCAATCATTATTGGTCGCGCACATTACCCCTTTATTAAAGTTTCATATAATCTATTACCAATTTAATTCTTATACTTTATAAACAGCTCACATTCCCACTTTTTTGAATGCAAGATTTTCAATTAGTTTCTTATTTCCTCATTGATAACAAAACTATCAATCCTATCCATTTCCAAGATCCATTAGGTTCCTTAAATTGAGTATATATATACACGAATAAAATTAATTATTCAGATATCAGAAATTTTATCTCGGTATACAAGATTAGATGGAATTCCGAACTCTTGGAATTCTCTGGATGTACAAATTTTTTTGTTAAAATTTACTATTAAAGATTCTTTATTTAAAATTCTGAAATAATGTCATTTTTATCAGCCGTTTTATTTATAACAGCAAAAGTTCTACTATTGAAAACTTTCTTTTTTATCTTTTCCTTAATGATTTAAAATAGTCCTAATTTCGCTTAATGCTTAAGCCATATAAATATTTTTTACACCTAATTAAATCCAATTATTTTTAGCTGTTTAAATAAAGAAAACTTAATTAAACAAGTATTACCTTTTTTCGAGTAAATATTTTTCAAAATTTATCAAGACATCCAAAGAAGAAAAAAATCGTATTCCTTTTTTTGCAGAAAAAACAGACTAATTTGAATCGAAATCACAGAACCGAAATTAGATTTAAAAGCAAATAATCTTGACACAACTCAGGCTTTGATCCGTTTATTGAATCCTTTATTTTTTGGGCATTATCTAAACATTGAATTTATTCTATATATGTGTTTTATTCACTTTTCGTAAAAAAAATTGATAGAAAAAACGTTTTTGAAGATTTTCTTCCGAATTTATTTAAAATATTATCATGAATATGCCATATACACGAAGAATCCATTAAATTCAGTTGAAAAATTTTATTTAGCATTTATTAACCCCTTATCTCTATCAGATCTAAATATTTTTATTCAATTAAGTTTACACGCTTTTTTTAAGTTCATGAAGAACCAGCTCCTATTTTCCCCATCCTCAACCAGAGCTATTGATTAAACCAATATTGATTCGACATTATTATTATTTATAACGTAGAGATAACCATTAGGAAATTTTTTTGCATTTATTTGAAAACAAGTGGGTGGAATAGGCAAAAAAAAAACACCTTTTCTATGTTTTAGAGCTTGTATTTGAGAATAAAGTGAGATAAATAATCTTTTAAACCAAATTTAGTCTTCTAAGTTTGTGTGTTTCAAAAATCCAATATCATTTCTATCTTTTACTTAGAGAATATATGTTTTCATAAATTTAAATACTGCATCAAGATCAAAAATTTGACCGTTATTAGTCATTATAAGTGACTTCTAAACAACCTCATACTTTAAATACATTAGCATTTTATTAATTATTTTAAAAATAGCGTTTTTAGCTATAATTTTTTTCTTTTTCGGCTCATCTTAGATCATCAAGGATAAAATTTTTGAATTTGATTAGAGAATCTAGATTTTATTTCCACTTCAAACACAAGAAACTTGCAAGAAAATTTAAAATTTTTGTATAAAATCCAAGAAATATATATTTTTCGGTAACATGATAGATATTTTATCGAATAAAATCAATATTATTATTTAAGGCATCTAAAAAAAACTTATTGAATATTTATTTGATAACCAAAATGTGAAAAAGAATCCTATTGAAAAATAAATCGAAAAATTTCTAATTAGGAAATAAAAACTACTTTTTTTAACTCGCGTATAAATTAAAAAAATTAGAGACTCATTGTTTCATTTAAATGATGTAGTTTTATTTTTATATAGCTTAATTAATAAATTTTATTTAAGAAATAATATTTTTTTAAACAAATATTAAATTAAGTATTTCAATACATATTACTTAATCTGAAAAATAATAGGAATCATTGTTAATTTTAAATGATAATATAGACAGTAATAAGAATTAATTATATTTCTAATACCTAACATATTACTCAACTGTATTTTTTTAGAAAATTAATGATATGTTTCTTTATATAATTTGTAGAAAAAAATAAAATGTATGAAAAAAAATTTCAAGATTTTCATATTAAGCTATGAAGAATATCCAAGCATGGAAAGAATGACTTTCTAAAAACATTCATAAAATTTTGCCACAGTATTTTACAAAATTTTATCAAAAGGGATATTTCCAAAAAAATACTCTAAGAAAATTCAAAATTTTAAAGGTTCAGCAATATTTATACTACAATATCAATCTGAATTTCAAATCCTTAAAAAAAAGATAAGAAGATTATTTTTATTCTTTTTTCAAAAAATTTTAACGAAAAAGGATAGAAGAAAAAGTATTATACGGAGATGAAATTTAATTCGATAGCTTTTATTTTTTAACAGTAAATTTCAAATCCATTTTAATTACAATCAGATGCAGAATCGAAGATTTCTATTTAATGTGCGCGGTATTTAGGTGATTCTTTCATCCTCCATACAAGAAATGCTTATCGTCATTTTTATATTAATAAAATCATTGAACATGAAAAAATTGAGTTTAAATTGAGCAATTTTTTATTTTTTATAAATAAAAGATTGATATAAATATAACTTTTTGATCGTAAGTTTTTTTTACACAATCTCTGAAACAATATTATTATAATTACAAATAAAACATTATTAAGTTGCGTTTAAAATTTATCCCCAAGATGAATTCAGGTCGACAGAAAAAATAATTTTCTTTTGATAATACAAAAAGATCCTTGAAAAATTATTTGCATTAAGAAAATATCTCTCCTAAAAATAAAATACACGTTAATCAAAACGTTTAATTATTTTGGTCTAACATTTTAAGTGGAGAAATTTTAAACCTATTTCATTACCTACATATATTTGCGCTTCCCATTTCTTTTGCAGAGTCTAATCTTAATTTTTGTTAGAAATCCATTAATTAAATCAAAATATCAAAGTCATATATATCATTAATTCGATATAAGTTTAGCTTAACTCTTAAAGGAAAGAGTTTAAATAAAATATTAAGCTAAACATATTTATAAAAATACATAAATAAATAAAATTTCACCAACTTTACTTATGAAGCTAATATTTTGAACAGGTCCGAATATATATTAAGCATTCTATTAAAAGATTTTTGTCTCTTATTTATTATCATTATAAAAAAAACCTCATAAGCACCTAAATAGAATTTTATTTTTTTGCCTTTAAAATAAAAATAAAAGAATTTAAAATAAATACCTAGTTTAAACTTACATCTAAAAACATAAGTTAGAAGCTCGATTATGAAAATAAACGTTATTGGGTGATTAATAATAGATTAACCGCATATTATCCGATTTTAATTAAGTTTAAATATTTAATGCATCCAGTGAGGTAGCTTTTTTCTATTTTTACCTTAGATTTATTCGATTTGACTCTTTCATGGCCAAATTATCGAGCTTTTCCAAAAAATTTAAAAAAACGTTTAAGGAATAAAAAGAGTTGGAAAAATATTTTTATCATTCATGCTTTTATATGTAAAAAATGAGACCCTCATTATTTTATGAGAGATTATAGGATTTTTATTGGCTGTTATATATTTTCCATTTATGTTTTTATTCAGTCTTTATTTTTTAATAAGTGTATAGCTATGAATAAACAATGAAAAAAGATCTATAAATTAAAATATCATTAATAAGAAAATTACGAGATGCTAAAATCAGGCTCTAAAGAAGCAGGCATTTTGCCAAAACAAATTTTGGAATTTTTTTTCTTTTCTTTAAGAGCCAAAAAAGTTGAATTTATTTGTATTCTCTCTTAGAACTATGGATATAGTTCTTTAAACCTGTCTTTTTCTAATCAATTCTTGTTCTTTTACCCTTAAGAAATCATAAAAATCCTATTTTTCTGGTCACAATGGATGCTTTGATATATGAAATTTTGTAAGTGATATACATATATCAGTCAAAGTTTCAAAATTTTCTATTGAGCCTCTATAAACGTTTCTAGTAAGTTTAAATAAACCCTTCAGTCTTCCAAAAAAGTTTTCAAAAATTATTTTTTCATTAATTTCAATTTTTTTCCGAGTGCTAATGTTACATATAGAGGAATCTTGTGTGATTTCCGGCGGATCATGAACACTTTTTTCCAAATCTGGAGCTATTAAAGAATTTTTTTTTTTTAATTTCTTAGTAATGTTTCCCCTAAATTTTTTGTCTAGCCCGAAGTATCCCTTTTCGACCACAATCGACCATTCTTTATAATTAATTATATCCTTGATTTTTAGTCGCTGATCCCCCCCCCCAAAAAAACCCAAGTTATGTTGACTCCATCTTATTTCATACGGCCATTTCATTTATAGAATCTTCTACAGCGGGGCTAAGAAACGCGCATCTACCATCTGGAATTACGGCTATCTCCATTTTCACACATTATCTGCGGTATTTTCCGGAGTAAAAAAAAATTTGAATCAGAAAATAAGCCAGAAGGTATTTTAATATAGAATAATGTGCAATTAATGATTAGAGCATCTTAAATATTGTTTTTCAATATTATTGATTGGGAAATTTTCACATCTTTTTTTATCGAGGATAAATATTTTATGAGTAGGGAATCTCTGATTACAACTGCTGTGAAATTAATAGTAATGCAGATCGAAGGAGTTGAAGCTCCGAAATTTCTTCCGATTTTTTCTTATTTGAAATAATGCCTGGGATATGTTAAAAGTATAAGAAGTTTATCTTTTGGGGAAATTTTTGATTTTTTCCCTCTCCCTATTTCAGAATGTATCAAACCAAACTCGCATTTTTTTTTGTATCACGTAATTTTATTGTAAGATAACGTCATTAAAAACTATACTATAAAAATTTAAAAAAAAGAAAAAGAAGTATAGAAAAGACTATTATCCTAACTGCAATAAGCTCCTCTGCCGGACTACCGGCTGCGTACC
>LSSL01005377.1:0-50764 GCA_001953115.1 Smittium mucronatum
TATATAAGTTAAATTCAAAAACTTTATAATCTTAATAAAGGAAAAATAAAAATTGGTTTTAATTTGGGAATCTTTCAGTATAACTAACCAGTAAACTATACCATGAAATCGTTTCAGCAAAGGACTGAAATTTGGTGCTTTTTTTAAATAACAAATTCCCATTTAGTGAATTATTTATCTGTTTAAACAATTTTCTACAAAAAAAATAAATTATAAATAAACAATGAATGTAGTTGGAAAATTAACTGGTAAATTTAAAAAAAATTCCAATAGAAAAATTATTTTTTAATTCGTGATTACAATTTTTTTCTTCATTTTTTTCAAACTTTTTTAAATATATTTCGCAATACTTTAATATTGTTTAAATAAACACTCCGGAAAAAAAATAATCATAATTACAAATTATTCAATAAATATATTAAATATCCCACTATTATATTCTAAATTAGTAAATTAGTAAATTAGTAATAAAATTATAGGGAGGATTTCACCCTACAAAAAAATCATATTCAATTTAAGTATTTTTTTACTTATTTTAATAAATAATTATGTAAATATTTGAATTATTTAGAGTGAATAGTAATTCAAATTATAATAAGGGAGGAAATATTAAGTACTTTCATATTATCGGGAAAAAATAAATTGAAAATTCTAAATCGAATAAAATCTAATGAACAAAATGAACTATTTTTTCAAAAAATATATCTAGAGTATGGTAATCTAATAATTTTATTCATATATCCTCCACAAAGTTAAACTGGGAAAGGGTTTTCAGGAATTAATATAAATTCTCCCCTAGTATAACTCAAACTATTATTTCCTCTAAAGAGCTCGAATAATTATTAACTTATACTTCTGGAACGATATATATACGATTTACCAAATTTTAATGATGATCAGATGAAAAAAATTTGTAGAGCTTCTTTTGGGTCAAAAATATGATTCAAAGACCGTATAATTGGGCCAGAATTTTTTCAAAAATACATTATATGTTAATAAAACTTCATCTACTCCAAGTTTGACATCTATGACCCTAAACTTTGTTTCGAGAATCTCAACTGACCTCGGGATTGTATCCAAAATTATGATAAGTATATGGCGATACAATCTATTCACATAGGTATTGCACATTAATTTATAAATCTTAGAAATAAATTCACAGTCCGGCTGCTGTTTTTTTTATTGAGGCAATGGATATATACTAAAGTAAATCTATTCCCTTCACAAATTTTATTTTATTACTTTTAATATGATGGGTTCATTTTGGACTTGAATTTTTCTAGAATTTTATAAATAATAATCTCCGCTTTTGCATCGATTCATTTATAAATATTGTTAGGGATTGTTATCAAAAAGACTTCTACTATCTTATACGTAATTTTTATCTCTTTTTATCACGAATTAAAATAATTATTAAGGCTAAGCTATTTTAAAGCTGAATGGCTTATTAATAAGCTTTCATTAAGAGACACATCACCCTATTAGTTTTATAACCTAGGATATATCGATATGTTACTTTTAAAAAAATATTACAGTGCTCTAGTCCAATCTTTATGTGATTTTTAAGAAATTTGTTTCTAAGCCATTTCCTCTGGGCTATCCCAACTTTTAAGAGTGCAGATTTATAGGATCTTATTCTCACCAATTTAATTTTTTCATACTTTATACATATTTCAGATGATTTTTCTTTTGTGAAAAAGCCATCTTACCATTTATTTCTATAGATATTCACCAATCTAAGAATATTTCCTGAAACTAACTTTATCTGGATCTTTTTGCAATCCTATTTATGTTAGAAAGTCCATTTCAACAAAAAATGTAATAATGTTCTGAGTTTAGAAGGAAAAACATTGATATTTCTTGATATTAAGATCCAGCTTTTTTTTTTTGTATATAACGTAAATATCTAATCAGGAATAACGAATTTTTTCTGTAAAATTGATGGTATGGATAAAATATTGCTGACAGCTACTGGTATAATATTTCTGATTTTCAAACTGGTTCCATCAAAGCAATCGAAATTAGTTATTTTCTAATCTTTAGGAATATCTGAGGAATTAGATTTAAAGGGGGGGGGGGATTATTTCTATGCAATTTTGTCCAATTACAAATTATTTTATTTTGATATACCACCTTTTTTTCCAAAAAACAAAATTAATAAGCCCCCACCTTCGTTTTAATGTGAAAAGCAAATATGTCCACATTGCAACCTTCTTGTTTCAACTCCAGATTTATAAGACTTTCTGAGATAAATACCAACCTTTTTTTTCTGCCAGTCTGTTCGGAACTTACAAAGAGTTGAATGAAAATAAAACGTATCTTACTTACGGATGGGAATTGAAATCCACAAATTTTTAACCGATTTACTCCAATATCACAAGAAATCATTTGGAGTTAGTCCTTGCAAACCTTCTAAAATATAACAATGTGGTGTTTTTGTATGAAAATATCAACATAGATTCGACCAATTTTTTTTTTTTTGATTTTATATTATAATAACGGGATATCTTCATAAATCATGCGCACCTTTTTTTCTAATGCTATAAAAAGACCTGAGTAAGAATAGAATTTTATGAATAACTACTCGTCAGTGTTTCTAGATTCTGTGAGTATTTCAATTTCTGTAATCACCAGAAAAAAATAGGTCCCTTTCAAATACTTCAGTTCACCTATTAAGAATTTAAAATTCTAAATACTGACTTCATCTAAACTACAGTCAATATACATATCTTATGTTCTAATAGACATCTGTTCTTGAGTTATAGAAGTCTGATTAGCATAGATATTCAGAGGAGTAGAGATTTATAAATATCTTACCTTTCTCAATAAATTTCTTCTAGAATCACAAATATATATTTTTAGGCTTCATTAGTTTCTGTCTTCTTTACTCAGACCCCTGATCTTGTGAATAGGTGCCTTAGGTGACGTTTAACTTGTATTTGTCTCTACAAAAAAGTGTATTATCAACTGAAATGATTTTTTCTGTGAATTATCTGAATTTAATTTAAATTCAAGTTCCAATTACTTTTTATATATCAGGCTTGTTTCTTTTTTGCACACGTCTTTTTGCTATCCCCATTGAAGAGAAGATTCTCTAAGTATACTAATATCTAGTTCTCTTTTGTAATCTCCCATTCCAAAACATTCCGAAAGACATTTGTTATTTTATAAAACATTTTGAAGGATAATAAGCTCTGACACTAAAACTGAATGGCATTCTATTCATTCTATTTCTTATCTATTCGATATTATTACGTTATACATGATTTGAATAAGACGCATTAAGATCCAAATATTTTAGAAAATTCTATCTCCTGAACAACTGATCGGTTGATGCCAAGTTTTTAATTTTTAATTTGAGCCCCTATATATGTTGGATAAACTTCTTTAGGTATAAAACTGGTCAGAGTCATCCATTATTCTTGGAGAAATTAAACAGCTTCAATTAAAATCTTAGTTTCTGGGGCTAAAATTCCTCGATTTTTTGTTCTTTTAACAATTTTTATAAGGCAACCTTCAGAAATTTTCAGTCTTCCTTTATCGGCTTTATTTTTCATGCCTTTCAGCTTACTTTTAATTGAGGTAGTGATTTTGAATGATAATCCTAATCTACTATAAATTATGTTGCTAATACAAAATTTTTTCCTTCACTTAAGACAAAGCCTATTTAGATGTATCCAGATGAGACCAGGTTTTAAATTCATACGTATTATACGTAGAGACCTCCTCCGCTGACTAAAATACTTTCTGAGAAAAGTCTACAAGTAATCCTGGGCACTGAAAGTGAAGTAGGGTTAATTGACGGTTGTATCGTTGGTTTTTGATCCATACTAGTGCTTCAGTTTTGCGAAATTCTAGATTTCCCATTCTGACGAAGATCCCAAAAGAGCTGAATTCTTTGTATCCTAAATATAGTCTTTTAAGATATGAATTTATCTAGACATTTCTGGACCATCAAATTCTGAATATCTGAGGATGCTATAAGATTGGGCTTCCAAGAAAGTTTTAGCAATTTAAAGGTATTATAACTTTTACTGTGATGTTTTGCGCAAATTTGGGAGATCAGTTCTCTAATTGTACTAGCAAATCTTGTCTCCAGATCATGAGCTAAGTAAATTCTAGAGGTTTCGAAAAATCCTTGATGTGCTTAAAAATTCAGTATTAAAGCTGCTTGAGTTATTTCTGCATTAATATATTATAATAATGAGTCACCCCCCTTGATTTAACTTGAGATGGAATGATTCAGAAAAAGAGGGATGTAGTTCATTGGACTATCCCTGTGCAAGAGTATGTTGTTATCTTCTGTTATTCAAACAGCAGTGATCCGAATAAATCTTAGCCGATCGACAGAAGTGCCTCGACGAGTTCGGGTTATACTACTATACCAGTAACTAGAATTCTTGTTGAGTCGAAGTGATCTGATTTCTCCCTCTATGGGCGTCTATCTGGAAAAAATTGGCCGAAATTTTCAATTAACTCGCTTATTATGTTTCCTGCTTCAGTATCCATCGTTCCATGAAGGGGTTATTCTTATTCTTTAGCCATTACAGAGTTAAAAAATATTTCTGCTGGTAGATTATTAATACGAAACTAAAGATGATAAAGATTAAAATAATAGAGTATCACACATTAGACACCATTAATTATTTTTTTTAAATGTTATTCACTATTATAATTCAATTAGGAGACATATTAAGTGTTAACATCTTTTTGAGTAAAACTAAACAGAAATATAATACAATAAAATATAGCGAACTAATTTTTTTCTATTTTATGGACTGTGAAGTACAGCTTAGAAATATCCTTATCATTTTTTCTTGCGCAAAGGTACTCTACCAGCATAAAATATTTAAAACAATTTACAATGTCTGAAGATACAAACGCCAAGTTAAATGAACTTACAGCGTTGGTCTATCAGTTAATATGTGTAAGGGAGCCCCATATCGAGGAGGAGATCCCGTTTTTCTGACCGTTGATTTCAGTTACTGAACTTTACGTCTACGCAGAACTCTTTGAAGCGTTGCTTCTATCGATGAGGACTTTTTCAGAATCCCTTTATCCGACTAAGACTACAAGACTGTTCTTTATACATGCCCCAAGATCGGCTCTATGAACTATTTCCCACCAATGTTGAACTATTTGGCTTCAACTGCGGTGAAAAAATCGGTCTTGAAGCTTTATGAAATTTAGAATGAGCTAGCATAGACCACTAGGTCAATCGAATATTATGTACATGGGAAGATTCGAAATAATCCAGGAATAATAGTGACTGAGATCCCCGAAATTACTTTCGCAAGCACTATGCGTGACTTTTAATCAGATATAGCAACCTAAGTAACCCAAAACAGACCGGAAAACCTCCACAAGAGAATGGAACTCTCAGGAAGAGTGAAAAAAACATTAGAGATAGAGTAAAAGTCTCCAATAAACCAGGATTCTTTCAAAGAAATTCTCACGAACAAGAAAACAGACACCCGTAAGAGACGGCTCCAGTTCTTTCTTAAGCACCATTAAGTGTCAGTCTTTTATGAAAACATCGGCAGTAACGTTGAAATCACTCAAAAAACCTCAGCTGTAGCACCACAGTCCCAAATAACCGTCCTCAAAAAAGTCAAAAAAAAATTTATTGAAAGGTCCGCGGAAGAGGGTTCCAGCTAGATCCATCTCAAATCCCCCAGTCGGAGAACTACTAGCTATGTTAAAGTACAAGTGGGCCAAGCTCAACGACAGCTGATGGTTTCAGAAAACAGTGAAATAGTAATTGAAGAACCCATCACTCATGAAACTAAAATCGGTGAGACAGACACTCACGATCCTGGAATATTTGGAAAAAAAAGTAGAATAATTTTCGAGGAATTTTCACTGCATTCGGATGAGGAAATTTTGCAAGCACTATTCGAATTTTATTTTTCAACGATTACGAGGTCATTCCGAAAATTTTGGGAAGGCCCTCCGCAGACACCACACTCTCAGCGGAGCAAGAGAAGGATAACCAAGAAAGCGAACGCCATCCTAACGAAGGAATTATCAGCGTTGCTGGCAAAGCGCGCCACAGAGGAAGTAAAGTCATGTATCTCTTGCTTCTACAGTCAACTGTTCGCGATTCCGAAGAAGAATGGAGGCCCAATCCCCGTACCAAACTTGAGAAAACTCAACTCACACGTAGAAAACTAGAATTTCAAAGTGAAAACCCTGAAATTAATATACTACATGATAGGTATGATGGATTATCTCAAATATTTAGACCTAAAAGATGCATTTATGCACATCCTGGTAAAATAGAAGTGCAGTAATTTCCTCCGATTCCAATTGAATTTCGGTTTATTTCAATTAAAGGAAATTACTTTTGGGCTTTCACTCAGTCTTATGATCTTTATCAAGATACTGCAGCTAGTTTAATGATAAGCCAGGCCCGAAGGAATACGGTTTTATTCTTACCTGGACGATATTTTTACCCTTGGGGGGGGGGGGCAACGAAGTATTCACAGCCAATACAGCCTTGGTGTAACAAAGCTCTAGGAGCTTGAATTTCTAGTCAACAAATCAAAGTAATCAATAATTCGTCACAATCAATAACACATCTAGGAATGTCGGTCAAAAACAGGTAAATGGGTTTGGAAGTTTCCCTAAAAAATAACATTGTTTATGCAGGGAAGCCAGAAAACTAATAAATTCATGCTACCGATTCTGAGATGTTTAGCGAGCTTTATTAGCAAGTCATGGGCTATTTTTATTGGCCATATTTCGGAGATAATGATGTTACGCCGCTTATTAAGACCGAAAAATCGCTAAATTAAGAATTGAATCTTGTACATTGACCGTTTTCCTAATGAAGACGGCTGTACAGAATCTATTTTTCTAGAAGAATCACCTAAAATCATGGAATGGGCTCTCATTTCTACAAGTAAATCAGGAGCTGGAGATATTCACATACACCAGCGACTCAGACTGGGGGATAATAGTCGGTCTCGAAGTTACTCAGAGATATGGATTTCATCGGAGAAATTGATGCATTTCAATGCCTTAATACTCAAGACAGCATTATACCCCTTTAAACTCTAAAAAATCAAGAAAAAATCAGCGATAGTATACTCCGACAACACGAAACTTTATCTTAGGTAAAGAAGTTTGGGGGGGATAAAATTACCAAAACTACCGGAAACTTCAGAAGACATTAGGAATCACTGCCTAGAAAAGATATCAGAACACAAGCGAAGTATTACTCATCAGTATTAAATACAGCTGATGCCCCAAGCAGGCTGACTGCTCAGACAGAATGGTCACTGTCCATGAAATTTTTTTATAAGCTGAACTCATTACACGGGCCTAAAGATGAATCTGTTTGCATTCCAACTGAACAAGAAGGTGAAGACCTACTTCAGTTGGTTCCAAGAAGACAAGTCAGTATTTCAGAATGCAAGAGTCTAAAATTGATCAGAATGGAACAAATCATACTGCTGCCCACCCTGGAACTTGATCTCACAGGTAATTCAAAAACCGCCAAGAAAGTGGATAACAATGACTTTAATCGCTCCAATGTGGATGTAAGAGATATGTTTCCATGATCTAATAGCACTTTCAATATCACATTCGATAATACTACAGGCAAAAACGGTAATACCAGACCCAGGAAGCGGAAATTCCCCGCTATCGAACTTCAAGAAATATAAATTGATTACTTAAGAGACAGTGTAGTTTCCTCGAAATTCAAGGTATCGGAAATTATGCCATTGGCTGTATCCTTTCAAAATAACGACTTATTAAACTTCGATCCAGATAAAGTGCTATTCAACAGCGCTTTTTACACTAGAGAATATTCCAGGATTTTGTTACTACAATTTCTGCAACTCAAATAATTAATTAACCAGCCGAACTATTTATGAAAGAAAAAATAAAGGTTTTTACAACTGGATCCTTTAAGCCCACGATACTTATGCTTTCCGAAAATTCAGAGGGGATAAAAAAGAACTCTATGATCTCAGAGCCCCTTAAGACTTTGGATGAATCAACAATAAGATCATTTGTAAGACCAAAAATCGACATATCGCCGATTCTGATACAATTTAAGGAATGGTAACCGACGAACAATCTTTCGGTCAAACAACTCACATCTCAGCTATGCTGACTTTTGGCGACGACAGGATTTTTAAGAGCCAGTGACATTCGCCGTATTGATGATTATAGAATTCAAGCTGAAAACGGTGTGCTTTAGTTGTTGATAATAGCCCCCAAGGAAAAATGATGAGGCCGTCCGGTAGTAAAAACATGCATAATGGGCACACACCCTGACCCTACCTCTGCCTAGTATATACTTATACTGTTTATAAAGAAAAGGTTACTCGCAACCTATACCCTACTCCTAACGCAAACAATAGGCCATGGGCAGTGAACAGACTTGTCAGATTTACTAGCGACAGCGAAAAGCCGTTATCTGTGGACAGTATTACTAGATACATCATCAGCATTTCCGCTCTCATTAGCAATGACCTGGATGCACCCAAAGCAAAGAGTGAGGGATCAGGGCCACACTGGATGCTAACTCAAGTGTATCTTTGACGCAACAGTTTCCCATGCCTTTTGGTCAAACTATTACTTATTCAATAAATATTATCGACTCACAAAAGGTTCTTCGAATAGTTTGACTGTGTCGATTTTATAATAATAAGTTCCGCCCACCGTTCCCAGTAACCTTTGTTGAATGATGAAAAGAATATCACTAAGCCGTACTTCACAACCCATAACATAAATTTATCTTCTGTTAACTTTATTTTATTGGATTATATTTCGGTGTAGTTTTACTCGATAAGATGATAACACTTAATCCGTCTCTTATTTTCGTATAATATGAATTAATCTTCGCCCTAAATGGCTCGATTGATTCTAACAGATTTATTTGGATTTAGAGTTTTCGGCTTATTTATCCAATAAAATAGTAAACTTAACTTGTCTCATTCTAGAAGTTAATACCCACAAATAAAGTGCTTATGTGACCTGAAACGTCTTACCACCAATAATTGTGAGGACCTTTAGTCCCGCAAAACAATCAGGATTGATCAAATGATAATGGAGAGCAGATATTTTGTTTATTTGTTTTAAAACGTAAAAGCGAGCCTATTAAAAAATATTTAGGTCCCGATCTGGAATTTTCATACAGATCAGATCAGTATTGTAGTTATTGCGATCAATTTAATATGCGTTTTATTGAAATTTAAATGTGACAGCATCGATAATATTTTTTAAAAAAATATCCTTGGCGCGCTGAATGTATAAATTGACGAGCTGAGAACAACTAATTTTACTTCATACCAATTCAGATAAATGAGCTATTTACTGGAATGTCCAAATCCAGAAGGCTGGGTAAGCTATATAAATATTTTTAATACATACATACATATATTAACTTCTTCCAATTTTAGGGCCCTTGGTCTGAATTTCATGGAAACACTCTAACTCCCTGTTTCTGCTTTGGGTATTATCCTTCAATTCTTTCCAATACCTTCTAATGTCCTTTTCAAAAAATTTAAATATCATTTCATTCCTATTTTAGAATAGTGATTCCGTTATCTTTCTTGGTTCTGTTGATGGCCTCATTCTCAAATCTATTGAAAAACAGACGACATGTAAATGAAAATGAATCCTTCCCAAACTCTTTATTGATTGTCTCTTACAAGGTATACTACCAGTTTTTAATTTTAAAACGCTTCAGAATCGAAAATAATCCAACTTTCTTTAATAGATATTTTTGTTTATTCTCATCTTGTCTCTCTCCCTAATCAACCTTGTCACCCTTTTAAATTATGACACTATTCCTCCCATATTTTTGATGTCCAATATAATATCCGCTACATGTTCCATCTTCATTCTTAACAGAATATCTATTCTCTCAAAAACACCTCAGAATTCATCTTTTTCCGTTTTATTTTATTCTACAACTCTAATAATGTTGCTTACAATCACTGGAACCAGTCCTTTTTTAGATAAATCTAAATATTTTTTAAACATTTCGAACACTATTCTTTATTACTCTTCGATATCTGCATACTTCTTTGGGCTATTATCGTGCATTATAGTATCTATGAAATCTCGGGACCCTCAAATTCCTCTAAATTTTTCATCTGAATCCCAACTCTCTTACTCTGATATACCTTTCATTTCTTATGTCTTGTTTAGCTTCATGAATCCTCTTGTAAAATTTGGAAAAACCTCAAAATTGGACGACAAGTGCTTGATTATTCCCCCAAAATATATTAAGCCCCAATCTCAAGCTCAATCATTTCTAGAATATTGGAGGGATTTCAGCATAAAGAAAAAGTATTTTTAAATTCTATTTCTTATTTATTTATTGCCTCTCACTATTAATAATCTTTAATTTAACAAAATTATCCATTTTTTAAATTTTTTAAATTTTTTTTCTAGATCACTACTTAAAAACATAGTGTTTACTCACTGGAAACCGGTTTTATCTACTGCCATTTTTAAATTCTTCAGGGATATTCTATCATCGATTCAACCTTTGATCTTGGGACTTATGATTAAATTTTTGAATAGCTATTCGACTCCCAACCCTTTGCCAATCAAATTTGGTTACATCATCTCTCTTTCTATGTTTTCTGTATCATTACTAATACTTTTGCTCTCACAGCACTATAAAAACTCCACAAATCTAACAATAATTTCTGTCAAAGCCACATTAATTCCAGCTGTTTATGCTAAAACATTATCTTTGAGATCAGACTATTTCTTGAAATGTTCTGTAGGCAAAATAACTAATCATATGAGTTCCGATGCTTCTGGGGTGTCTTCTTTTTTTGATATTTTCCATTTATTATGGTCAACACCCTTCCGGATCATTCTATCTCTTTATCTGTTATACAAAACAATAGGGATATCAGCCATAGGGGGATTTGTGGTCATGGCAATCAGTATTCCTCTAAATATTTCTTTGTCTCGTAAATCTAGGAACTCGAACAAAAAAGTGATCAAATCTAAAGACTCTAGAATTAAATTTGTCGCTGAGCTAATTGCAAATATTAAATTAGTAAAACTATTTTCTTGGGAGATACCTATGCTGGATAAAATATCTAATGTTAGAAACAATATGGAATTACCGGCATTAAGAGAATACGGCTATCTTGGCTCAATAGTATTTTTCGTTATAAGTATTACTCCGAACCTAGTATCATTAAGTACCCTTGCTATTTATGCTTTTTTTGATAACGAAAGCCGTGGTCCCCTTAATACTCAACTGATATTTGTTACTCTTTCCCTGTTGAACAATTTGAGATTTTCACTAACTAGAGCTCCCATGATTTTATCCAGTGTAATTGAAATTTTATATTCCATCGAAAGATTGGAAAGTTTTTTTAATGAGCCGGAATTTGACAAGGATGCTGTGATATACGAAAATCGCAATGTGAATCCCGATCCATCAAATAAAAGCTCGTTGATTCAAATTTCTACTGAAACAACAGGTCTCTTGGAAAGCCTATCATATAAACAATCCCCCGACTTTAATAGTAGCTTAGCCCACCATCCCAATCAAGAATATTCAATTATAATGGAACACGCCAAATTTTTTTGGGACAATGAATCAGATTTTAAACTTGATATAAATATAAGGTTAGGAACAAATGAATGCGTAGGGATCGTTGGGTCCATAGGGTCAGGGAAATCCTCCTTTATTAGTGCCATAGTTGGAGAAATGAACAAAGAATCAGGAAAAGCTATTATTAATGGTTCGATCGCTTATTCTCCTCAAACTCCCTGGATAATGAACGCTACATTGAGAGAAAATATTGTTTTTGGAAATGCATTTGACAAAGATTTTTATGATTTAGTTGTTGAGGCATGTGAGCTTCAGCTTGACATATCATTTATGCCTGCAGGTGATTTTACTGAAATAGGCGAGAGGGGAGTTACACTCTCAGGGGGCCAAAAGGCCAGAGTCTCACTAGCCCGTGCAGTATACTCAAGACCAGACATCATTTTGCTTGACGACACTTTAAGTGCTCTTGATGTTACAGTTGGGAAAAGAATTTTCCAAAAAGTAATAGGACCAAATGGCATTATGAAGAGATCGACAAGAGTAGTAGTTACACACTCAATGCAGTATATTTCAATTTTTGATCAAATCCTAATTATGAAAAATGGGAAAATAGCAGCTAACGGCAAACACTCTGTAGAAATCGACTCTATTTTGAGGGAAATGAATTTTCTGAACTCTGGTGATACATTTTCCCCAAACACTAACGAATGTTTTGTCATGGAAACGAATGACCAGAAAAGTCTCAGAAAATCATTAATAGACACAAATTTGCAAGCCCAAACTTCATTAAAGGGGTCTAAGTTGTTAACTGTCGAAGAGTCCCAGACAAGTAGAGTTAGCAGGGCCACATATATTTTATTTTTAAAATCCTGTGGGCTTAAAAATATAGGAATAGCAATTTTCTTGTTACTTATGGTTTCGACTAATGGGATTCTTTCTAATTTTACACTAAAATCTTGGGCTGATAACAATGATGGTGACCCGTCGCATAAGATTCCTCCAGAAGTTTTTTTGGCGATTTATGCACTTTTTGGTTTCTTGGTGGCATTAAGTACATCTTTCCTATCATTTACGGTAAGAGCTATATGCTCTATTAATTCAGCCAAAATGACACACTCCATGATGCTATCTGGAATAATAAACTCTCCAATGTCATTTTTTTATACAACTCCTATTGGCCGAATCATCAACAGATTTAGCTCGGATCAAAGTTTAATTGATCGAATGTTGCCGCGAAACTTTTTAAGTTGGTCAACCGCTATTATGAGTGCGATGTCCTCTATCTTAGTAATTTGCTTTTCGTTCCCTGTATTTATTATCTTGGTGATTCCACTCATTATCTTATATTTAGTGGTTCAAGAATATTACCTTCAGACTTCAAGACAACTCAAGCGAATTAGTTCCATCTTACTATCACCGATATATTCGCATTTTACCGAATCGGTTGTAGGAATAAGCACGATTAGATCATTTAAACAACAAGATAGATTTGAGACAGAGAATCAAGATAAGCTCAATAGGTATCTGTCTGCTAGCTTAACATACAGTTCGCTTGGCCGGTGGCAATCTTTGCGAATTGAAGGACTAGGTTCTTTAATAGTTTTAATTTCAACACTTTTAGGAGTAATTTACATCCAGTTATTTGGAACTATTGATGCATCTCTCGCAGCATTATCAATAGTTTATTCTTTACAATTCACAAATGCGCTTTCCAGATCTGTAGGAGCATATTGTAGCATTGAAACTAATCTAATATCAGTAGAGCGGGTTTACGAATACATAAATCTGCCTAGCGAATTTGAAGATACTCCTGAACTCTTAGAGTCTAAGGCTGAAAACTTCAAACTTGGTGAGGGTTGGCCAGAGATTGGCAATTTGAATGTGGATAATTTGGTGGTCAGATACTTCAAAAACACAGAGCCAGCTCTGAAAGGAGTATCTCTTCAAATAAAAGGGGGAGAAAAAATAGGTGTTGTCGGGCGAACCGGTTCAGGAAAAAGCACTCTAGCATCATCGCTTTTTAGATTGATCGAGCCAGAAGAAGGCAAGATATTTATTGATGAAGTGAATACAAGAAGTATTGAGTTGCTGAGTTTGAGAAAAAATATATCCATTATCCCTCAAGAATCGATTTTAGTGTCTGGAACTTTGAGGTACAACCTTGATCCCAACGATATATATTCGGATGATGAGCTGTGGAGGGCTATAGAATTGGTGAATTTAAAGGAAGTTGTTGGCAGCAAATCATTAGAAATGATGGTTCTGAACGATGGGGCCAATTTCAGTGCAGGTCAAAAACAGCTCGTTTGTTTGGCCAGAGTGATTTTAAAAAAGAGTAAAGTTTTAATCCTGGATGAGGCTACTGCGTCCGTAGACTTGGCTACTGAAGCTATAATATTGAACACTATCGACAAGGAATTTTCAGACTGTACAGTGATCACAATTGCACACCGTCTCGAAACTGTGGTTAACTGCGACAAAATATTATATTTTGATGATGGGAAAGTGGTCGAATCAGGGTCACCATCTGAACTTTTAAAGAATAAGGATAGTCTTTTTTATTCACTATATAACGGATTGTAATCAAGTAAGTACTTTCTTATTTTTACTTTTTTTTTATTTGAATAGAATTTCAATAGGAAAAAAATAGTCAAATTTTGGTTTTTTGAATTTAAACGTATTAATAGATAGTTCTGTTATTTTTTTTATGGAATTGTGTAAGAAGAATCCTTTTGAGTTTATTTTTCATCACTTTGATATCGGAGTCCTTTATTCGGTGATCTTTTTATTACATCATGTAATCAAGTATATGAAAGACAATTCGATTAAAACCAAAAACTACATAATCAGTTTTTTGTGAATATCTTTTGTGTGTGATTTTATTAAAAGGTGATTTGGGTTGAAATTATCGCCAATTATTGTGCTTTTTTCTCTCAGATTTTAAGCATTGAAAGCTATTCTCAAAAACTAACCAGAAATCTAAGCATTGTGTGCTGATAGTTTTTCAATATGCTTATTTTTGTCCCTAATATGGTTTGAATTTTATTAGATCCATTTTCTACCAAATTATCACTTCCATCTAACTAACTTTCTTTTAGAGATTTAAAACTTTGATACTAAGTATTCTGCATATCTTTTTTATTTTCCCATAAAAAAAATTGTCTCAAGAATGGAGCATTGAAACACTTGTCATTTTGAAAATAAATTTTTCAGGATAAAATAGAAAAGTTTTGAATTTTCAGGGATGTGGTGATTTTTTCAGGAAATGGATGGAAATAGAAGAACATTAATGGGATGCGAATTTTTTTTCATTTCTAATATCAGTAAATACATTTTATACAGTACAATAGCTTTACATTGTTATGTTTTAAAAAATTAATAAAAAGACAGAAATGTTTAGATCAAAAAAGAAATCTATCATTTCAAATCAAATATTGGGATGGCATCATACTGTGACATAAATTTCGGATTGATTTTTGTATTACTTTTGATGGAATAAATGAGAGTTTTCTTATTGAAACTTTAATAGATCAGAATATTGAAATATGAAAAAATGAAAATGAAAATGAAAATTGCTACAGAAGCTAAAAATGAATAAATTTATTTTCACAAATTTAAATGAAATTAGAATGGTGTGGCCAAGAAGAGGGATATTTTTTTGGTATAGACTAGGAAAGCACTGAATTGGTTTATATCAATCGAAGTAATAAAATTGATTGTGAAAATAGATAGATAAAAGAAAATTCTGTATAAAAAAACTCTCACGAAGTATGGATGTGCTAGAGCTGCAGAGAATCTGGGCGATAAATTTTGTCTTTTTTTGAAAATTTACAGCTTTATTAAAAAAAATTTTTTTAGACTTTTTTATTTTCCAATATAAATTTCAAGTAAAAAAAATAAATTAAAACAGATTAGGAACACTCAAAAATCAGCGTTCAGGGTATAATATAAGTCTAAAAAAAAGAGCACTTAAGGGATATCAACAAATAAATCCACCAGCGATTATACAGATTAAGAAGATAAATAATAAAATGATGGGATTTTAAAGAGATAAATTACAGAGAGATTTTTGGAACACTAGCAGTAAATTTGCAATTAAAAAAAAAAACCTAGTCCAGATGAGAATTAAGCAAACTGCACTCTTTTGACAATTCAAAAAGGTGGTGGACGGAAACACCATTTTTTTCCAGGATCTCGATCCCGTTACAGGTGACAAAATGGGGTGGCTCCTTAACAGCATAATATACACGCTTTATTCCAGACTCCAAGATGCGATCTGTGCACGATTTGAGACCACTTACGCGGACAGAGCACGGTTCCATCGTTGTGAATATAGCTGTATCGCCAAGAACAGTTGATTCGGGTATTTTTTTGAGAGCGCACTCTTCAGCGTGTGTGTTGCCAGGCAACTCGCGGGAATGACCAACTGATACAACCCGTTCAGTGCCAGTATCTTTGTCGTATTGTACAATAACTGCGCCGACATTATAGGCACTTTTTACGGGAGAACATTTCTTGGCCTCTTCGAGAGCCATTCTCATGTACATCAAATCTAAGAATTAAATATAAAAGATTATTTATAAGTATTTTTTTATTAAAAAAGAAGGGAGTGAAAGGGGGGAAATTGAGAGGATGATCTGAAACCAAAAAAGTCCAATTTTTTAAGTCGGATTAACCCTTTAACCTTCTATATAAAAAAAAGGGAGGGGGGGAGGGGAATAAAGAAAATAGAAAAACAGTGTGAAAATTACCTTGTTCATTTGACATTTTGGGAAGTAGACTTATTTTCTAGAATGAAGGTACCGTTTGGGTATGACGAAATGAGTTCTTGAAGTGTATTTCTTGGGAAAATATAAAGCAATATTGATTTCTCAAACTGGAGGTGGAGTAAAAAGCAGAAATAACAATTCGTATATGTAATTGCTGATTATGTACAAGAGGCTTTGTAAAAGTTCTAGATTGAAGCTGGCTGTAAATGGAGAAAGTGATACTTAGTTTTAATTTCTCGTTGAATTTAATACTGTCTGTTTTTTACTTCGAAGTTTGACTATCAGTATTTGCTCACATTA
Source organism: Smittium mucronatum (assembly GCA_001953115.1). Classification (NCBI taxonomy): domain Eukaryota; kingdom Fungi; phylum Kickxellomycota; class Harpellomycetes; order Harpellales; family Legeriomycetaceae; genus Smittium; species Smittium mucronatum. The sequence continues at coordinate 16,615 of LSSL01005377.1, forward strand.
GGAAATGCGTCCATTATTGATCCAATAAACGTTTGGAGGATTGAAAAAGAAGCCGAATATTTCATTCGTTTAGGGGACTCCAATTTTGAGTGCTTAAACAAACGATTCAGATTCAAACATATCCGGACTTTATTAAACAAGTTCTGGAATTACAGCGCAATAGTATCACTATAATTCAGTATTTTAATCAAATTTCTTCTATGTATTCTTTATTTTAATATTCAATAAATCTATTATTTACTGAAAAGAAAAAAAAAGAGCGAAATGAACAATAATTTTTTTTATTAGTTTAAAGAAAAATACTATATCATCAAACCCTTATCGTTCCGTAATGAAATTCTGCACTTTAGGGATTGATCTCAATACTGATATATTTCTGAAAAACTAAAATTATAATGATTTTTTTTTCTTTTTCTATTCTTTTTGAAAAAAATTCAAGAATCATACTTAATAAAATTTAATGTTCAAATATGAACCTGAAAAGATTGAAAACAGATGCATAAAAGTTTATCCATTGTATTTTAGATAGAAATTAAAAAAAAATGAATTCGATTTAAAAGATTTTCTTATAGCACACGGCGGGAGTTGGTGGAGTTGGAATATTTAATAAATCCCCAAATATTTATTCCTATCAAAGATTTTTTATAATTGATCTCGTAATTATTCTTTTTTAAAAAGGAGCCCAAGAGTGGGCTATAATCAAGCTTTTGTTATTTATAGCTTTATGAAACACAGGATTTTTTTCCATATCTTTTTCAAATATAGAAACCCTTAAACCTACTGGAGCACTTGGAAAATATACTTGTGTTATGGCAAAAAAAACCAGAAATAAAATAAACCCGCCGTTTTACTACTGTATATCTAGTGTTCGCTTTAAATTATACAAATAGAGCATTTAAATGCATCCAAAAGTCGAAAAAACAAGTCATAATATTAATTGTAATAAAGATTTGTTCGCATTAAACAACATATATATGATTTTTTTATATTTAATCTAGAATTTTTGGGTGATATAAAGAATTGTGGTTACGTTAGAAAGTCTTGAAATAAGAATATTATCTTCTTCAAACACACTGCTTAAAAAAACGTTTATGTATAATATTTTTTATTTCTATGTAGGGTTAATAGAAATGGGTGGTATGAGTGTGCGAAGAGAAGATATTGTAGCTAGATAGAAGTAGATGAAAAAAAAAACACAAGGATCAGAATGATTCAAATACAGACTAAGATACAAAATGTTTGAAATAATCCTTTGAATACCCGGTATTTTTAGACATCCAATTTATATATGATTTCAACAAGGTATATACAATAACATCCCCGTTTTTGGCACAGTTATAAATAGGAGCAATATTAAATGATTTAGAAGTATCAACAGATATCCAATGGCTTATGATGCCAGCCATTTGCCTGGAACCCAAGATTCTAAAAACAGGACCACCTCTATTGTTGATACAAATACTCTTTCTGTTCCTAACAAACAGACAGGACAAATCTTTTTTCAGTATATATCGGCCACAAACAGATTCACGAACGAAAGATGTAGATATAGGTACCCGGCGCCTAGGCAGCAACTGGTAGTTATCAATTGAACTCAGATCGTACCCATAAATCTCAAGTCGCATACGTCTCTCAAGATCAGCATTATATATCTTTGGAAAATCAAAATTATGCGGATCCAATCTAAAACTCAGCTTAATGAGTGCGATATCATTGGTCATCGTGTAGTTGTTATAACTCTCATGTACAGTAACATTTTCAACTTTAAACAAAACCCCTATTTTAAATGCTGGTACACTAACGGCCAACAACTCTGGGGGCAAAAAGCCACCCTCTTTTCCGGATCGCTCCAAACAACTCGCAGACGTCAGGATGTGTTGTGGCGTAATCAAGGTTCCTGCACATTCCAATCCAATTTCCTCATAAATACCAAGAACTTTTACAACTTCTGGTACGTACTCAAAGCCTTTAGTACCATCGGTATTATTTTCATTTTCGAAAATATCAATTTGCGGCCTGTCGTCTACAACAGAATCCAGGTTCTCGATTTTTACAAAGTTTTCATAGTCCTCATCAATAACCATTCCTTTCAATAGGGATGCTAAAATCGGCAAAGCCGAAAAAAGAACGAATCCAAAAAAAACCATTGATAAAGGATGGGCTGTTAAAAATATATTTAGTCTTTCTTTCTTACCCTTATTAATTTTGTGGTATAATGTTGAAAAGATAAAGATAGAAATTAAATCAATAACACATTTTCATAATTTCTTTGGTATTTATACATTATTTCTCTTTCGAAATTAAACCCCGTGTCTCAACTTCTTCAAGAAAATTATAAGCCCCAAAACAGCAATCTAAATAGCCATTGAAGTGATTGAATATGAAATTAACCTTACCAATCACATATTCATACCTTCGTGTGTTTTTTGAAACTTTCTGATCCAAAAAATAATTGATTGATATCCTTTTCTAAATCATACTCCAATAAATCATAAAACTAGCCCCAAACATCGGTTTATTTCATTTTTTTTCGCAAAATACTTTTTTTTTTTTGGAATTTAATTAATTACCCGAAAATAAAACATTAAAGATCCAAAAAGAAATTTTAGAAATATTCCTGCATAACCCTTTCTTTGTAAAGCTATTATAACAAGTTTCAGGGGGGGGGGGGAATCCTGTTAAAATTTAGTTAAAAACTTGATAAAACTAGTTTTCAAAAAAATTATACATAATTGTCTCAATTAGGAGTAGATGATGCTAGCCTAAAAAAAGCCCACAAAAAAAAAATGAATAAACAGCATCTGCAACTGCAACTGCAAATGTTGCAAATTTTTCCATCCAAATAATCCTTGTTTTCATTTTTTGGCAAAGTTAAGCTTTTTGTTTTTTTTAAAAAAAATTAATTTGAAAAGCTCGTATTTGATTCTCCGTTTATTTAAGATGGGCTACATAATCTCTCTACTTTCAGGCATTAAGGTTTAGTTTTAGATGAAATTAATTAAAACTAAATTTGATGAAAAACACGTTTCTTTATTATTTTACTGATCTTAGTCTTTTGAAAATGACATTTAATCTTAAAGGAGACAATAAAGATCATCGCCAAGTTAAAAGTGCTTTAAACTTTTTTTTTCTTACTTCTTTATTATTTTTTTTTTCGTGAATATATTATTATTTCTTTTTTTCATTTGTTATAATAAAAAGATGGTAATTTTTAATAAATAAAGCCAAATTACAACATCCTCTAAAAAAAAAATAGGGAAATTGATTTATAGGAACATTGATAAACCCCATCTTAAATTGAATAATAAAAAAAATTCTCTTGTTTACAAACATACTAGTCGAATTGAAAAACCCCATAATCCTGATTTTTATATCTAAATATATTATTTGAATTTACTGATAAATTCAAAAAAAAAATAGATAAAAAAAAAAAATCAAGAGTCAACGCACTCCCAACCCCTTTTTTTAGCATTCCCAAAATTTCATCCCAAAAATCTTTATTATTATAAAAAAATAAAAATTTTCTTTACACAAAAACTAAAAATTTTAACCACTTTTGCTGAATACTGGTTATAAAAATCTCTTGGAGAAACTCAAGGCATTATTAGAGAAAATAAAAAAAGTAAATATATTGAAATAAAGATTATATTCATGAATCAGTGTCCACTTTTGTCAAAATGTCCTCGCTTCACAATAATATAAAACAAAAATATTTTTGAGTATAAAAAGTTGCCAGATTATTATGATTAGTCATTATTTTATAAATATTCTATTTATGACTAAAAGTCCGAATTGAAAATTTGGATCTATACAGTAAATTCAATATATAATATTTATAAGAGAGATTCAAAAATAATAATAATAATTTTTTTTTTTTTTATTTTGCCTCGATTATATACTATATTGATCCAGAGCTTTTGAATTTATAAACTTTTGTGGGATTAACATTAGAAAAATTTCACATACTGGTTAAATTTAAAAACTCAAAATTAAAAAATGCGCGATTTTAATATCAGGAAAAGATAAATCGCTAATTTAACAGATATATATCGAATTGAAAAAAATAAATTTGAGAATTGAGGTTGAAAATTTTCATAGATTCTCAGAGAGTTTTTTTCATTCCATATATACATTTATTTTTTTAAAAAACTGATATCCTTGCATCATTATTTTTAAACTGAAATAAAGATGGAAGTTACTTTTTATAACACTGTGTATAATAAAAGTCTATTCTAATGGAATTCATTATTTATCTCCTAAATACTGATAATCTAAAAAGTATTTTGATAATACGAAATTAAAATATAAAGAGAAAATGATTCGTAAATAGATCATTTTTTTTTGGGGAATTAAATCAATGCAAAAATTATTAAAAAATGATTTTTATCATCAAATTTTTTTATAATAATACTATTTTCAGACCTTCTGAAAGCATCTTATATATCTCTTATATTTTCTCAAGAGATTACAAAAATGTAGCTATGGATATAATTAATGCATATTTTTAATAAAAATGTAGAATTCTGGAAAAAAAAATTTGGTCTGATTCCAAATTACTATTAACACCTGTAGTTTATTTTCTCTAATAAATATTTATTTCTTCATTAAAAGATTGCTCCACCTAACCCATAATAACTCAAAATTTGAACGTTTTGGTAGTTGTAATAATTTCGGGCACTAAAAATATACATTAATGCCATTTCATTTGATATCTTTATGTTAATATCACCTAGAGCACTCAAATATTTCGATTAAAAAATTAAATATCTTTTCCCATGATCAAAAGGTTTTTGTATAATTCTTTAGTTTAAAAATTTTTTTAAAGCGTAATTAGGTAATAAGAAGATATTAAATTCGAAATCAATAGTTATTTAATTTTTTGAACACTTTTTATTGATTTAAATTATAAATCGAAGTATATGGGCATTGATAAAAATTCTCAATGGTTTTTCAAGAATTTATGAATGATTAAACCAATACTAATAAAAAAAGAAGATATGAAAATAATTTAGAAAAAAATAATTATTTTAACAATGAATTTTATTTTATTTTTCATTAAGCTTTCATAAGGCAGATTTTTCAAAAATTTGCGTTTAAATATTTAATTTCAGTATCTTTTTTCTCTTTTAATTTTTTTATAATCCTTAATTTGAATCTCTGGTTTCTAAAATCTTTCAAATAAATCAAGGTTGGTTTCATTAGTTTTAATTTCCCTTTTTTTTTTGAAAAAATTGTGATAAACATTAAATATAATTATTTTTCGAGAATAATGTTTTATTTTGGAATTAAACTTGAAAATTCTTGATTAAGACATACTTTTGCATATTAGAAAATTGATAGATCTTACATATGAACCCTCGAATCTATATTTATTTATTATTGATTTGGTAAGCTTTCTTTTTGAGTTTATCAAAAAAAAATCTAGATAAAAAAAATACTATGATCTTTTTTTTTTTTCTCCCACTAATTGTCTGATCATCGCTAATTATTATATTCGGTGATATTGTCTTTTTATTATATGTTATATATTATTTTATTAATATAAAATCAAATCCTATTATTGGATTACACATTATAAACATATAAATATTTATAATTATATTTTTTCACCCTCCAGCTGTTTATTGTAATGATATTTTATTCAACTTAAACTTCATCTCGATAAAATGAAAAATTTAATTATTTTTGCACATTACCCTAACATCTGCTCAGCTTCTCTCTAAAATATATTAAGTAGAAATGGTATTGATTTAAATTATTCATATAAACAAAGTAAGATATGATAAATTGGTTTAGAAAATTAATAAAAATACATACAGACTTGGAAATTTTGATAAAACTATCCATAAAACCAACAGCTTTGTATGTGAGTCTATAAAAAAATAAATAAGATTAATATATTTTAAGCATATCCATATAAACTCCATAATGCATAGAAATTAAATGCAATTCATTTATTGATGGTCCTCAATTATTTAATATACGGATTATAACCCTCATTTGACTTCTGATTTTTTGAAAAAAATCATTGATACTGGATGTCCAAATAAATTTTTTACTTTGTTAGTTCCGAAGAATTTTACTTTTTGATAATATTTTTTTAAAGAAATCAAAAAACTCAATTTTTTTAACTAAAAATATAACAAATAGTTCATAATAATTATTCGAATATAATCTCAGAAAAATAGCATATCTTTTACATATTCGTATTTTGATAACCAAAAATAAAACTTTGATATAATAAATTTTGATATTCCAGGATTTTTAAAACCTAATGATGATTTTTTAAAGCAATTTAGAAACTTTATCAGCCTTTAGAATGAGTTTCATTGAAAATATTCAATTTTAGCTCTTTATGATGTAATATTCTTACAAATGACACGGTTAAAAACAGTATAATTAAATTCGGTATTGATAATCCAACTACCTTTAAAACCACACAATGAATGAAGTTAAAATGGTATTGAAACCAAAAATACTATATAAAACCCAGATTAAATCTCCAATTTATATAATAGATTAATAAATTGAAATAAATACTCAAAAAATATGAAATATATATATATTTCATATTTTCTTAAACTAAGGTATATTTTAAAACATGTATTACGAAAAATTCTGACAGTGTCATCCTAGTTATATTTTTTAGATCATTTATTATTATATAGGTACCATTATTAAGTGTTTTTTTTTAAAAAATCATTATTAATATTTTACTTCGGCCTGACTAGTTTTAAATTATTATTCGAAATTATTTAATGGTTTTAAATTTAGAAAATCTAAAATTACACTCGATGGGATCGATATAGTTAAATCTCTATATTTTTATTTTTAGTTTTTTATGATCATCTATGGAGATTAATTTTTTCTGTAGATTTTATTGATACCATAAACTAGTTGCAACACCTTCAAAAGGTTTTAATTAAAATTTACCTCAAATAAACTCGCCTAATTTTCACACACATATATAATATATATTTTAATGTACAAAAAATATATATATATATATACGCGGATGAATTTTCCTTCAAAAAAACTTATATAATGTATCTATTTCATTTTTTATTCTTTTTTTTTGAATTATATATACTTGATTTACAAATAATCTAGATATTTTTAGGAATTTCCAATAAGGTGTTTGAATTTTACCCTTTTTTTTTTGTATGTTAGCCCTCATTATATTTTACAATCAGCTTTTTATCTCTTTTTTTATTGTGACTAAATCCATGTCAACTATCAAATCAGTCTCCCATAAAGAGTACATACAGATCTAGTATGTGAATATTTTTAATAGGAAAAAAAATTCTTCGATTAAAAAGTCTGGTAATATTTCATTTTTAAATACTTAGTTTTATTTTTTTGATTGATGGAATAACTCTTATTTTTTTTCATAATATATATATTTGACAATGACATAAACTTTAGATTATATTTACAAATTCTGATTAATAAAAAATATTATTTAAAATTAATATTATGGAATTAGCCATGAATGTTATTTATTTTCACCGATTTATAGGACTTTTTCATAATTAACTATAGAAAATTATCTCTGTATAAAATAAAAAGCCAGATGCACCTTAATATGAATGAAATATGGCATATAGAATTACTACTAGAGATTTGTAACTTAATCTCCTAGATCTTTAGAATATTAAAAGTGAGTTTTCGGAAATATATTTATTATTTCTAGTTATATTTTTTTTTGAACTCCTAAACATCGGCATTTACTTTATCGATTTAAAAGATACATAAATGAGCTTCAATACGAAATTTACCCAGATTCATACATCAATAAAATCTCATAGTTTTTGGATACCTCTTTTCACTTTGTATAATCAAGGCCACTTTTAATTGTTTATAACTGAGAAAATTTGTGAATAATCTCAATATTTAAGATTAATTTTTTATCAATATTTATCTATAGATGAAATAATAATAATTGAAGAGCTTTAAAGCATTTTATTTAAACTTTTGTTAATATCATTTATAACTATAAAAAAAAAATCTATACACCATATACTCGAAAAATTCCAGTTTATAGCTTTAAATAAACTTTTATTATTATCAGAATATCAAGAAAAATATGAAATAAACCGAAAAATAATTTAATTATGGCGGTCACCTAATATTTTCTAATGCTGTTACATAAAAAATCGTGGGGTGATGTTGGTTTATTCTGAGTTATTTTTGGTCATTTTTGATTTAAAAAAATCTAGAAGCATAGATTTTATTCTTAATAATAGTTTTAACATTTATGCATTGACGAATTTAAAAACTCCAACACATCAATAAATAACCGATATTAGAAAAAAATACCTTTAGTAGTTAAAATTCGATCAATTGAGTTTAAGCTTATAAAAAAAACATAGATAAAATCTCTATATTTTTCTGTTTCATACACTAAATTTTATGCAAAAAACTAATAAACAAAAGCTGATTACCATCTCAATTTACCAGATGTGTCTAATTGATTAATTTGATTAAAAAAAGGATTTTCGTTATAATTAACTAATAATTTTAGACTATTATTGCTCTAAGATACCAATAAATACAGATAAAATGATAAAAAAAAAAGATTATTTTTTTCTTTCATAATTGGATATTAATTTTTATAAATTGCTTTCTGTTCTATTTTTTGTTCATTTTTTGAGATATGTGTGATGTTAACCAATTCATTTAATTTTTTTGAAATAAATTAAAAAAATTATGTCTGAAGAGATATAGATTCAATTATGAAATAAAATACCTATTTTACATCAGACTAAGTACATTAGTAAAAAAAAAAGCTTAGATATTTTTCAATATTTATATTCACACTAGTTTATTCCAATCTAAAATAAAACCAAATTTAACCTATTATTCTGAGACGATTTTATATAGCCTATAGAAAAAATTTACTGATCAAGATCAGTAGAAATTATTTATTTAAAAAAATTTATTTATGAAAATTCGGAAATCAATTAAAAAACTAATATATAATTTTTAGTAAATTAAATCCATTAACAGATTAAAATATGCAACATAAATTAGCCATTTTTAAGTTAAAATTAAAGTACATAACTTACGAAAATTTCTCATATATTGACACAATTATCATCTTCATAATCTTAATCATAAGCTCAGCTCCTAATATTATTTTGTGAATATAAAGATACCAAATTATCTTAATATAACTTCATTAATTTTTTATATTGATTTTTTTATAAAACTTATTGATTGAAGATTATAATAAGAAATTTTTCAATAAAACTAACTATTTCAATACTGATCTGCTCAATTTTACATACCAGTTCGATTTCTGACCCAGAAAAAATACTTTATTATTAGTTTTAAAATATATACTTTGAATGAATTATACTTTGACTTTAACCATAGGACAATAAATTAATTGTTTTCTCAAAAAATACGACAGTTGAATCATTTAATAGGAAGAAAAAGCTCAGAGATCTAAAGATATATATGCGGATTATTAAATGTAAATTTCTTTTTTAATATAATTCTATTCATAAAAAAAGTATATTGAAGATTTTAGCCTTTTGTTTAATAAAAATCTACAGCGCAATTATTAATGTACTTATTCAAGTTCCCTGTCTTATTATATAAAAATGGGCTTGGAATATATATATATATATATATATATAAGGGGGATTAATTCTAAAGTTAGTAAAAAAATTTAAATAAAAATTTGAAAAAATTAAAAAAAACTCTGTCAACTCCCCTCCAAAACTCTAGCAGCTCCATTCCTCGAGTTTATTGGTTCAAGACTGCAAGTGGATCACTTAAACTCTAGAGCTTTATTTTTCTGGGAACTCATAACAAATAAAAATTTGCAGTTCCCAGAAAAAATTTAAGATAGATGATATAAGACATTATCTGACTAAAAGTATTTTTAGACCTCCTCAACCCCCCGAGGGTTTTTTCAAATATCCAATTCTAGTTTCATTATAAATTTTTTTAAAAAAAAAAATTGATTCCTTTATGTATAAGTGCAGGCTAGAGCCGGCCTATCGTCTCATTTCGCTGTATATCCCATCGAGAGAAATTTAATGATATGTGGTTTCCAGCCTCCAACACAATGATTTTGTAGAAGGTACACTTTTTTAAAAAAAATTCATCTAAAAAGTCCATATTGATAGTTACTAGACGGTCTGGAAGGTTCCCATTCTCACTTTACCTATGTCCTGAAGGCCAAGTTTTAGTTCAGAGTACAGCAGCAGAAGGTTTATCAAGTTTTACTTTCCGCAGATTTTTCTCTCTACAGTCCATTTTTGGTTTTCAGATAGGTTAATTTTTGTTTTTTCTGTCTAACAATGTTATTTTTTTTCTCTTTTGAATTTTGAACACAAATTTTATTTATCCATCTTGCACTTCCAGTCACCCAGGTGGAAATTGTGGCTTTGGTAGGTGATTTAATGAGTTTGGCAATCCAACTTTATAAACTTGGCCACTTGTGATATGCACTCACTCAAGTAGTGCTTTTTTTTTACATAAATATTTCATCTCTATTCGGCACTGAATCGTTCCATCGTTGCAGAACTGCCCATATTGGCAACAAGTCAGATATCTTTGTCAATTTCAGCTTGAGTCGGCTTGAATCAGGCTTTTTCCATTCAAAAGGTCTCACGATCAAAACAGCCAATAGTAATAATATCCTATTTAATCAATTTTTTTAGGCTAATCGGTATTTTAGACATCTTGAAGAAACTATATTCAGAGTAGAAAGTTTTTCTGACCTTCAATTTGTTGTTTTTGGTAGTCCATGACACATCACATTTATATTTCATAATATAGCCCAAATATGTGTACTGATCAGTTTTTGGGATTTTTTAGACTTTAAATTTCAAATTTGATAATTGGAGACCGGGGAAATTTATTTACAATCCTTCAATGCATTTAAAGTCATTTCTCATGTATTCGACCAATTAGTAATTTGATTTAATATAATTTTCATATTTGCCTTGGATTCGTCTAATAGCACGGGGTCATCAGAAAAAATTAGTCCGGGTATCCAAAATGATATCAGTGACATTTATACCAGGTTTAACAATCAAAATAGTGATAATATAAAAATTGAAGAATATTGGAGAGGTTGGGCAGCCTTGTCGCGGCACACACATGAATTCAGTAGGTTTGGAGACATCATCCCCAATCCAGAAAGCTATTTTTGGTGTACTTTACAGGCCCCAAACAGCTTTGAGTAACTTTCCTCCGATCCCAATTGTCTTCAGTTTGCAGAGCAGTGCAGTGTGGTTCATTCGTTTGTAGGCCTTGCTATAGTCGATATAGCATATGAAGGGGTTTTAATTTTTAATTTTTCTTCGCCGAAAAATTTCGTATATGATGGTCGCTTGATCGGCCCACTCCTCGAAATTTCGAAATCCGGCTTGTTCTTTGACTAATATTTAGTATTTCTTATCGATTTTTGCAAATTTATTTAATATTATTTTGGATAATAGCTTCGAAAGAGTTGGAATCAACGGAATTCCCATATAATTATCTGGGTCTTTCATATCTCCCTTTTTAGGTACAGGAACTACTATGCTAGTGTCCATATTAGTTGGGATGCAATCAGAAACTTAAATTAAATTGATAATTTTGAATATAATTTTTGCCATTTGTGACTCTGGAGTTTTTTCAGAGACCATCAGTTTCCATACCTCAATATGATCCCCATCAGCACCAGGGGCTTTGCTATTTGGTGTATCGGATATTGCATTGGTAATATCAGACCATTTGATATTAGTGTCGCACTCTGGGAAGTAGTCGCAGTCGGCGGTTAACAGTGATTCACACATAGTGGCATTACGGCTGTTCCAAGTAGAATCATTGGCCAATTCACCAAAATGATTATTCCAAATTTCAAGCTTTTTATTTTTTTCAGTTATTATATTTTTATTTTTATCATACACCGGGTCGTCCGAAATGCTCCTGAACGTGTTTCCAGTGTATGATTTGATGGTTCTCCAGTAGTTTCTGTAATCATTAGATATTAATTGTTCATATATTATTTTCATTTTTTGAACGTAATTTAATTTGTGGTCTGCTTTTATTGTGTTAATTGCGTTAATTGGTTTGATTTTGCTATTACATAATCGATTTAATCGATTTTTTTTAGCCGATAATCTTGAGATTTATTCCTCCAATTTTTTGTGGTAGAAGTCGTGTTTTTGGACAAGAATTTTGGCCAGAACTAGGTAGGAGCTGTAGTAACCATAATTGAAATATATTATAAGTATAAAGTATCAATAGATCCTTTAATAATTCCATCCAGATTGATATCAGTATCAATTAATGAGCTAAATCGGTTACCATTGATTAATTTTTCGGTGAAAAAGAGTTCTTTTCTCGTTAATTTTAACTTTTTATTTCGGAATTTTTAGTGAATCTAAATTACACTCAGCAGAAATCAGCATATGGTCGGATATTTCGAGATTTTTATTTTCTGTGAACCATTTTTCTTTGCTGCTAATTTCAGAATGAAATATTTGGTCAGTTATGTGGCTTACTTCATCTTTTTGTAATCTAGAACATACGAAATCGGTTATTTCAGCCCTTTGATAGCATAAATAAAGCATAAATAACGTTTTAAATGACATTGGTTGGTTCTTATTGAGGTTACCAATGATAATGTTCATTTTAAATTTGGATTTTGTTTTTTTATGTGGTCAAAATTTTCATTTTTTATGCTAATATGCCATATACCTTCACTTGATATGTGTAAATTAGTGATATACTATCAAATTGTTTTCCTTAAATACTTTTTCAATTAAGAATACCAGTTATCCATGTTTGAGAAGATTTAAATTTGTCTATGGGTGGCCCAGATTTTATCCTAACAGTCAGTCGTAGATTGGTACCACTTTTGTGATGTCAGTTGTAATATCAAAACAAGTGTATCAAGGTAGTATTTAACTATATGGTTTTTTTATTTAAAATTTTTTCTCTGAGTGCCATAATATTTGACTTAGCCGAGTTGAGATAATCCTCAATCTCTTTATCGGATTTTTAAAGCCCTATGATATTAAGAATCATAATTATGCTCCTATTATTATCCCATAATTTGTGGCATTTATTTAGGGTCGTAATTTGCATTTTTAATTAATTATTAATTCATCATTCATCAAATTTGCAATTTAAAAATTCGTGCCGATAAAGTTTGCTGATCTAAATTATTTGCTTTTTCCCGTCGAGTTTTATCATTGAGAGAAATTTTTTTATTTTTTTATTTCATCATGCCTTAAATTTTTTTTTTTGTGGTAAAATTACCAAATTTTGTGAAATAATAGGACATTCCGCTGCTTTGTTTTTACGCACTTTGATTTGACCCTCCATAAAGAAGGCGATGTATAGAAAATCAATTTCGATTTTCTGACTTTTTAAACCTTTAACATTAAATAATAAAAGTTTATCGGAGCTACTTTTAAATAATCTTATTGAATTTTTAGTCAATAACAACTTTATCTAATTCATAAAAAATTGTGTGAACTTTTAGGTTTAAAACATGTATAATTTCAGTCCCATCATATTGATTATCCAAATGAGGATCAGATCATTTGATATTTCAGTGTCGTTAGAAATATATATATTTAAATTTGCTTTACCTTTTATTAATTGTTCCACGTTTTTCTGAGCCGAGGATACAGGAGAGGCTGAAAAACATTTTAGGCCATAGTCTACTTATAATGATATTTTTTGGGGTTTCAGTTCCCAGATACGAAAAAATTTGATTTATATGCCCCTGGTCTTATTTTATTGCTGTGTTAAAAAATTTGAAACTTGAGGGATTCGATTTTTTTGACTTATCTTCTAGTAAGACGTCAACAGAAGCATTAAATTTAGTGTTTTTAAGATCTTCTGTAGCTACTCTGTCACCATTAAATCCCCGGATGATTCTTAAATTATTTCAACTTTTTTGAATTTTTATGGAAATTCGATATTTCCGTTGAGATCACTATATTTTAATTTAATTCCATAATTTTTTTTGGGAAATTTCTGGGACGGTCTTTTTGCCGGTTGTCTCTCTTCAGGCTCCAACTACATGACTAACTTCGTTTATTGATGTTTCTATTGAACCAAAATTAATTCTAATTTTTTCCGACTCTTCATTGACTGATCTTTACCCCTTGATATGAGATCGGGGTATTCAGAATTCCAGTGGCCCATCTTTTTACTATATCCGTAAGATTTTTTGCAGTATTTGCATAAAATGCTGTTTTTCTCACCGCCTTAATCTAGAAAGCTATGGAGTTCTTTATTTAAAGCCATTTTTTTTTCCAAAAAAAACCTTGATACCAAAATTTAGGTATTTAGCTGCCATTTTTTTTAACCATGCAATAACATCGCAGATGGCGCAAGAGGGTAATACTTCTTTATCAACCAGTTTTATCATGTTTAACACTCCACCATCCTCAAAGTTGGAGATTTTGATAATAAATATATCCTGCTCCATCCGAAAATTTTGATATAGATCAAAATTTCTTTCAGCGAAGACCAGTTTTTTCGACATGAATTCATTGGCACCCGTGTCAAAATAAAAACTAAAGTAAGTGATTTTGGCTTGATGATCGTCCTTTTTCATGTGGTTAATCTCGAAGATTGACCTGGAGACATATTCGATTCCATCCCTATGTTTGACACAAAATTAGCTTCAGGAACATCCCAATTTTCTATCTGAGCCTCCGATACAAAACTTTTTCAAGCTGAGTTGATCTTCTTCATGGAGTATGTGCTTGACTAAGACCTCTGAATAGAGATCATATCTATGAAGCTTTCGCTTAACATCGTAGTTTTTTTCGGGGGGAGGTGGGGATCTTATTTTATATTTTTTTTGGCATTATGATTCTTTATCTTATTTTTGAAATCAGCCGAATAACGGTCCTGAGGCTCAGGGAGGTTTACCACCACTTGGTTTTGAAGACCCGTGGTGGAATTTCTTACAGCCTTCCTTTTAACAAACTTCGACCACAATGGCCTGTTACGTTTAGAGGGTCTTGGCTCCTCTACGGTTGGTAGGTTTAAAACAAAAAATCAAAAGGAATTTCTGTGTTTTCTAACCCTTTTTTTTTGGGATTGAGAATAGGAATTAAGGTCTCAATCGTTTTTTTTAAAGCTTTTTGACTCTTTTTGTATTTAAGAGCGTTGGATAATCGACAAACGCTAAGTACAGGTAGCCTGTATACAACATACAGCTCTTTAGTGCTAGTTGGACAGCTTATAGTAGCTGGCTTAGTGTCGATAATATAAAAAATGGTAATAGAAATAGACTTTTTTTGATAATGAAATTCTGCACTTTTATTGCTAATTCAACTAAAAAAAATCTAAAGTTGAGAGAGCTAAAATCAGTCTGATATGACTAAAAAAACTATTATAAAATGGCACCTAAGGTCTTTTTAGAATTAGTATGATCATTTTATACTTTTTTGGTTGCTTTATAATCCGATATTTTTTAAATTCTTAGAATTTGAGATTGGGTTTAAATACATCTCGTTTAAATAAAGATATTTGAGAATTTGATGGACCAGTAAAAATCATTTAGAACCTACTTTTATGTATGTTGTAGATATTTTTTTGAGAGTATGAGAAGTTATGTTTTAAACTTGTTAAAATTTCACTCATATTATATAGCCCAAAAATTTTCAGGAATTTAAGGTTATCCATACCACTAGGAGATTCTTCATAGACGTGTGAATATATGGGCGTGCATGAAAATGTGCTTTACTATTTTATTTATTTATTAGAATTAAATATAATATTCAAATTTAAATTTGAAAATTGTTATTTTTATAGTAAATACAGAAAGTTTGGGATGTGGAGACCATTTTTTTATTTTTAAAAAATGTGATACAATGGAAACGGACACTATTTTAAACTAATTGAAATAATCTTCTTGATATTTTGTTTTTTTAGACAACCATTTGACATAAGGTTTAAGCAAAGTATAAAAAATGACGTCACCGTTTGCAGCACAAGTGTAGCTGGGGGCTATATTTAATGATTTATGGGTATTTACCGGTATCCAAGTGCTTATAACACCAATAAGCTTTCTGGGGGTTTCAGAATTAAAAACTGGTCCTCCTCTGTTGTTCATACATATACTCTTACTGTTCCTTACAAATATACAAGACTTTTTTTTGTCCATTAGATGTCTATTACAAACATTCTTACTAGCTGAGGTGGTATTTATTATTGTTCTTCTGGTTGGGAGCAGCAAATCCTTATCAATTGAGTTCATATCATATCCATCTATCTTAAGTGGTGTGTCTTTTTCAATTACAGCATCGTATATTTTTGGATAGTTTATGTACAATGAGTCCAAACTAATACTCAATTTTAAGAGTAAAATATCATTAACCATAGTGTAATTGCTATAATTTTCATGAAAGTTGATCTTTTTAACTTTAAATGCATTTCCTATTCCCAAGAATGGTAAATTTACTACCACTAATTCCTCTGGCGAATAGCCTTCTCCGTCCCCTCCGACGTTATTTTTTTTTCCTGACCCAATAATCGGTTCCAAACAACTATTAGATGTTATAATGTAATTAGATGATATTAGTGTTCCTGCGCATTCAGTTTCCATTCCCGCCGAGATTCCGATTACTTTCACAACCTGGCCCAAATAAAAGTCAGAACTACTATCAAAACTCTTAAAAAAATTCTCTGTTGGTCTCTTTTCTTCAGCGGAAATAATATTGCTGTCTGCTATTAGATCTGGGCTAGTTTCAGATATCTGTATCTTAGATCTGACCCCAAGAAGCCACATTGTAAAAAAAATAAATACTATAAAACGCATCCTTATAACTGAATTTATTTGGTAGGAGTTTTTTTCTTTAAAATAAATTTATAGGCAATATCCTCTTGAAGATAAATGGTTGCCAATTTTTTTGATATAATAATTACTTGTGGCCGTCAATAGGTGTCAGCTGACTCGGTATTTATGGATTATTTTGTTCCTGAAATCTAAAAAAACCAGACCCCTTATAAATTATATTGAATGAATCATGGAGTATGAAATATTGGGTATTTCAAAAAGAGAAAGACCCATTTTTACACCTTCTTTTTATGATTCGAATGTAGAAAATGACAAACCCATTTCTTAAAAGGGATTCATGCGTCTCTTAAGAAAATTTCTTAAATACTAAAAATGTACTTTAATCAGGTAATTTGGGTTGATTTTCTGATAAAATACTGCTTCATAATTCTTTATTAGGCTTCCAGTGCAATAAGTGGATTTATTTCAATAATATGAATTTTAGACAAATAAAATTATTTTTTTAAAAAGAATTCGACAATATTAATTTATGTAATTATATGATTTTATATTATGTAAAAGGATATAAACCAAAAAAAAAAAAGAGTTGATTTGACATATAATGAAATAATGGCGTTATGTTAGTAAATATTGATCTGTATCAATAAAATAATATAATTGAAATAAATGCATATTTATCAATAAAACACGATTTGTTAAATGATAATTGATTGTCTATATTAAACTCTGCTTACTTGATAATTTCACGTTTATTAAAAATCGTTTATTTTGACGGAATAAAATAAAACTTAACAAAATAAATCGATTTTTTTGAAATGTATTCATAATATTTAAAAATGAAATCTGTGGTATAGTCCATGCTTCAATGGCATATTTTGATTTTAATTTTTTTTCTCAACGTACATTCAAGGATTTTTTTCATTGGCGCTTAAAATTAATTTACATAACATTTAGACATATTCATTTCCTTATTTAAATGCTTCTAGACTAAAAAAGTATATATCATGTATATTAAATAATAAGACGGAAAGGGTAAATATTAATGTTTAAAAACTTCCGGCCAATTTTAAATTCACTGAGAATGTGATTATTACGAAAATCTTACTTTAACTGTAAAAAATAAATTTTTTTAGTTAAATGGGTATTTTTATGATCTATATTTCAAAAAATAGTATTCTCCCCTTAATAATGTTATCAAAAAACAAATAATATTTTATACTAAAGGAATAAGTTATAATACTAAATGATTGGAATCGTAACTGCATAATAATGGAGTATTTCTGAATTTTTTTCATGAAATTTTTATATAGCTAGAATCATAAATAACAAAAAAAAAATATCCTAAGTGTATACATGCATTTTGATAATTTTGGTCTATTTTGCTAAAAAAAATAATTTTTAAAGTAAATGGGAAATTATTAAATAATAAGATTTTAATACAAAAAACTCATTATCATTTAACAGATCGTGTTATATTGATAAATATGCATTCATTTCAATTAAATGATTTTATCGATACAGATCAATATTTACTAATATAACGCCATTATTTCATTATGTGTCAAATCAACTCTTTTCTTGGTTTATATAATTTTATCTAATTTAAAATCATATAATTTCATAAATTAACATTGGTGAATTCTTTTTAAAAAAAATTTTTTATTTGTCAAAAATTCATATTATTCAAACAAGCCCACTCACTGCATTAGTGACCTATTTATTGTATAAACAACGATTTTAATTATCTTTGCTCCATTTTTTTGAGCTACAGAGCGTTTAATACAAGTTTTCAAAGAAAAGGGATCTGATCTAATTAAAACCTGATTATTATTTTTTGCTGTAAATAACGACAGATAATTCCGATATTAATATAAGGGCTGGGCTGAATATTAAAATCTAAAATTGGAACCCTCTCCACCTATAGTATCAGAAACAGGTTATTATTAATAGCTTCAGATCTAGTTGGTTTAATAAACACAAAAAACTTGCCTACATACCTTATCTACCTCACTTATCTCATAATTAGTCAATGCGAATAGAACAAATCGGATATCCAAAGAGCTTTTTTTTGAAAAAAGTTTCGTTTATTCCTCTTATATTTAATATTCAGGAAACGATTATAAGAGTTTTTTATGATTAAAATATCTTTTTTTTTCTTCAAAATCTTCTTTAAAGACCATATTTTGAGTAAAAAAAATATTTATATAAGAAAGATATTTACAATCTAATTCTGCCTATATTCTGCTCGATTAAAAATATTGATCTTCTAGAGTTTTTTTTTTAAAAAATAAAAATTAATATCTTTAAATTTGGGAATATTATGATTTTTTCTATTAAAGTATTAAAATTAATACTGGATCTAAAAAAACTTTAAAGTTGAGTCAGGTAAAAAGATAGTGAATATTAATATAAAATAATAAATTATAAATATCCCCTAATTAAATAATGATAATTAATCAATTTAAAGTTGTATGTTTTATGGTATTTGAAAGTAAAATAATTCTTAAATCAGGGGAATATTTATCAGATTCCACCGTTTTCCGATGCCAAAGCTAATGCAGATTCAAAAATAAAAAAGATGGAAGAAATTCCGATAATCTAGAAATTTTATAAAAACTAAGAATTATTGATAGATTTGACGATCTATTACCATTTTTATCTGCATTTTTTAATGATATTACGATAAAAAAAATTTATAAAAAAACTGACTGAATTTCAAAAAAAAAATTATTCATTTCATAAATATATTCATAAACACTGTCATGATCTATTTGTAACGCATACAGAATTCCCCTATTAATTAGATTATTTATTTATTAAGGAATTTTTTTTTAAAAGTCGCCTATTAATGAAGTAACTATTTACCTTATTTTGGAGCTAATTCCTATTAATATATTTAACAAAAAATAAAATGGATAACTTTATTTCACAAATTTTTTTTTAAAAAAAATAACATGATCATATTTTTGGACGATTAAGTACTTTCAGAGTATGGATGTTGATTTTTGAAATATTTTCGCTAATTTTTTTGATTTTCTTATAAAACCTGAATTAGATTTTCGTTTCAATTAATTTTTTTGCCCCTGATTCGTACAAGAAGCTCTTTAATCTGAAAAAATGTTGAAATTAATTAAGCATATCTTTCATTGACTACGACTGTTTATATGGTTTATAATCTTAATCTAAAATATTGTTATGTTTATTGTAAATAATTAAGTTCATAATTTAGCTACAATTAAAATTGAAATGCCACCCCTGGATATTTGGTTATTAATTTATAATCATAGAAATTTAATAAGAAGAAAATTGAAATTAGTAATGCTTATTTATTTGGTAAGTGATTTTATTGGCTTAAATTCAAACCTTTTTTAAATTGGTTTTGTATTTGGTTTTTTTATTTCGATTTTTGATTTTTAAAAAGCATTTTTTAAAACTTCTAGAATTTAATATACCATTAATGGAAAATTCTTCTATCTTATATTAAAAAGAAAGATTCTTTAATTTTTTTAATGCTCCTGAAAATAATTATTCATTTTTAATTTTAAAAAGGATAATTCAAAAAAACATTAATTTTGTTAATTGACAAGAATCGAATTTGGAATCATGAATATTAATCTGTAAAAAAATACATATTTAATTGGATCCTATAAGATAAAATAATAATATTCTCAAATGGGATTTTTTTTGTTGATATCATCGTAATTCAAATCGTTAATGTATATAATGAATTTATAAGGCATAGCTATTTTTTTATAGATAACCTGAAGCTAGATTTATTTTACCCCTTGTCTATCTTGAAAAAACTAATATATTTAATAAGATAAAAATAAAAATTCATAATATAATATATTATATTATATTAATTTTAAAAAAATACAATGAAAGATTTGTATTGATTATATAGAATATTCTCACAAAATTGATTTTTTTATAATAATATTAATTTCATCTATGAAGTATAAAAATTTGTAAAATAATTGGAAACTTATTTATTTAAAATACTTTTAAAAACACATTTCAATGCTTTTTTTTTTAAAAAAAAAGATCTCTGGAAAAATTAACTTATGTGGTAGATTTTTTTCAATTTTTATAGATTAGATAATTCATTTTTCCAAAAAAATATAAACATCTATTATAATTTTGATTAGACTTTATAATAAAAAAACCCCTCTTAACAACCATAATTATCTAAGTAATTCTAAACTTAATTTAAATCTCTAAAAGCAGAAAATATTAAAGAATCAAACATAATATCAGTAAAAAAACTCTGAATATTTGGGGAAAATGAAGCAAAAATTGCTAAAAAATATCAAATACGTCAATTTTTTCCTGGATTTTCTGAATTTTTCATATTTTCTTACACAATTTTTACTATCTATCTTATTTATATCTAATATGTACCGAATAGTGCTAGTAATTTGGTTACTATTTATTGTAACTAAATCAACCGCATTTTATTATCTTTAAGTATTATCCTAATAGAACATAGCCTTCATTAAGCTTTATATTAATTTTTTTTTAAAAAAAATCTATCTATTATTGAAACTATTTTGAGAAAATCTTCTATCAGTCTAATGAAAAAAACGAATAAATTGAGACAAGCCATTTTTGTTATATATAAAGCCTATTACATTGGTAACTTGGGCATGTTGAAATTTTTATAAAAAATTTTATATTGAAGCTATCAATATTATCTGAATCCTTTTTGATATATTCCAAAAATTAAATTTATTTTAATTCAGAAAGATTTTGTTTTTCCTTTCGCCACTTCTATTTCACCGCTTCTATTTCACCACTTATGATTATTAAATTGGATTAAATTTATAAATTTATAAATGCAAAATAATTTAAAAAAACTGTCTTTTTAAAATGGCTTCTATCATAGTGGATATTTTTTCTAATTTGCTTATAGAATTTTCGATAATTTTTTCTGTCCCCTACCATAATGTCATTGTTTTTTATATCTAGTTGATCTTGGACTCTATTTTTTATACCAAAATATTCAATACAAAGATATTTAAAATTTTATTATATTTTTAGGGTTATAATTGCACATATATATATCTTAATAACATAACATACGTATTATATAAGCAACATTCTTCTAACATTGAGATCTAAAAATTGATTTTTTCATATTCATATTTTTTCATGAGAACAATTTAATTTTAATTTTTTTAGACTTTTTTAGATTACTTAAATTTTAACTCTTGATATCACTAAAGTATTATTTTTATTATCTTTTTGGCTAAATTTTTAATTTATTTTCGCCATTTACTTATAACTCCTCTTTTTTTTAAATTTTATGTTTGAGTATTTGAGAATTTCTTGGTGAAAATAAGCAATTTTTATTATTCTCAAAGCTTGAATATGGCAGATTTCAAATAATTTCTTTTTTCATTATTTAGGTTTTAAATTATTAATAATTTTTTAATGTGATTTTTTCTTTGTGCATTTTATTTTTTTTTTATTTTTGGCAATATGAAGACTTTGCCTATCATAATCTCAGTCAGACTGAAGATCATGTATTTTATAATATTTTTTAATAAAAAAATAAATATATCAATTCCCCTATGATAAAATCCGCTTTTTTAAGTGCTTTATTGACGACTACCTATATTTTTTTTCATGAGAAAAAGATTTCTCAGAGGTTCCCTAGTTGCTGAAATCTAGTTTTTTTTATTATTAAAATAGTATGATTTTAAATCTTTATATCGATCTTCGAGCTAGTCTTTTTATTTTATTTTATTTTATTTCAACTCTGTATTTCATATCATCATATTTCTCATTCGAATTTTCAACATTCAATTTATTCCTGTTTAAGTGTTTCCTAGAAAATTAAATCTAAGTTTTTGACTATTTAATAAATTGAAAAAATATTTTATGGCTTTTTCTTTCATTTAATCCAATTTTATAGGCAATATTTTATTAAAGCTAGCCAGTTTTTTCATGGATTTACTAGTGCTTTTTGGGGACAAAAAGGATATTTTATGTTATGTACACATCCTGTTATTAATTTCTAAATCCTTTTTTTCATTTCTGAGTATTATAATAGTGACTAATATCGATATCATTACCCATTATAGATAATTAAACATATTATATATGGTCAAATTTTCGAATACAAAATTCAATCACCCAGTTTTTAAAGTCAAAATAAATTAAGCGTATAATTATAGATAGATTAAAATTATTTCATATCAATGTTTAGCAGGAAATTTTTTAGCTATATGTTAGCATTACTACTTTAACTAAAAAATTCTTTAACTGTATATGAGACAAGAAAATTTCCCAAATTTCTCATAAACTGATGTCATCCATTTTAACTAATAACTTAATATATATTTAAGATTTTTTCATCGAATTATAGAAAATATATATCCTTGAAATTCTAATTTTTGCTAGGTGTTACGCTTTCGCCATATTTTAATTTCTTGAAGAATTAAATTATGTTGTTTTTTTACATGATATGTTTTACTCGCCATTTATTTGGTGACGTCTTTATTATTAATTATAGATCATCGTTTTTAATAATTTAAAAGTTTATTTTTACTGAAATAAACTTTTTTTTGATAGTTTGAATAGTATTGATTTTGAGCTCAATATTGAAACTTTCTTTTTATTCTGATGGAATATTTTATTTTTTTTAGTCCTTTGTTAGAATTACCATGAGTTTTAGTATAGTATTTAAAGTTTTGAGTATGGCGTTCTGTACCTGATTTGTTACCTGGGTACTTTTAACTTTTTTATTTTTCTTGTATTTTTATTTTTTTTATAATTAATTTTGAAAGAAAATCTTAGAATCGTTTATTCGATTGTTTTTGTAAGGTCTAAAGAAGTATTTATCATATTTCCTTTAAAAAATGAATATATTTAATTTCATCAAAAATCCGATACGCATCCGATTTTTTAGAGAACCTACGCTTTGAAGATATTTTGATTTAAATATATCCCTTTTACGGATTGGATTGAAATGCTTATAAGCTATTCTAAATTACTACTGTTCTAAAAAACTAAATACAAATAGTAATCAAAAAAAACTGAATGGTGTGAAAATCTTTCAATCCTTACTCTGAATCTTCTGAAATCGCTGCTATTCTTTTGTTCTGGTATGCTTTAATCTTAGTAATTTTCGGTTTATATCAATAATACAGCTTATTCAACATGAATAAGGCCGATTTTTACCAATGCAAATTCCCAAAATACTGAAATAATTTCGGAATAATGTCTTATTCTTTGAGAGCTTTAGAAATAGAAAAAAGAAAATCTCTTGGTAATAGATTTAGACATAGAAAAGAATTCGTTTATTGGAAAGTTTGGATTTCTCTAAGTTGAAAAGTTTTTGTGTAACCCTTCGACCTCAATTCTTTTATATCTGGAATGAAGTTACACTTTCTGTCACAGTTCGATTTTTTCAGCGTATAAATAACTGAATTTTTTTATGTTTGAGCACATCTTTCCCAAGTTGTAGATGTATTGTTTTTAACTCTGCTGAATTCAAGACTATCTCTCTACTTTTTTAAAATTACGATGAATTTATCAATTTATTTACAAAAAAAATTTCGAAGAGTTTTTATATTAAACCCAATTTGCAATTTTTAAAATAAAATCGAGGAAATAGGACTTTTGCTGTATATTTGTAAAGTTTAGGAATTTAGTTTTAAAATCGAAATTTGATCAAAAAATAGTAACTCATCAGTAACAAGGATTAATATAGGATCTAATAATGTCTAAATAATAAAAACCGAAATCTCTGAGACCTTTGACAGTTTTATTTTGCTTGTAGATTAAAATATATAACATTCTAGATGCGTATAACCTTTTAAGTCCTACAAATCAAAATTATCGGTAGAATATGGGAGAAACCCCGATTTTCCCAACTAAAATGATTAATAAGATCCTGACCCAATGAGTTTAGACTCGACTTTTTTAGGAAAAAGGGGAATTTTATTCAGTATAAAATCATTTTTAATTTATCTAGAGGTATCCGCTTGTATTTCAAGAAGCCGGGATATATGGCTAGTGCTTGAAAACCCAAACCTTAAATTTTAAAATATAGGGTTCAAAAGTAAACTGGAGGTCAGCGTTAAGTGATATTTATTTCAACTTTAGTCTAACTCTATAAAATCTAAAAGTTTTATACACAAATAAAAAATATTATGCAGTAGAAACACAAAAAGCAAAATCGACATCTTAATTTAATCTGGAGATAGTGTGGATTTCATGAATGATGATTATTTAAGAGAAATATTACCTCTGTTTATCCATATATAAGGCTCATATACTGATATAATTAATACACGACGCCCCAATCACAAAAGAAAATAGCAAAAAAATAGCAAATTTGTATGGATAGTGGTTAATGTCCTACATAGTGAGGATTTTTAATTTTTCTAAGCCCTTAAATATAAGACTAAGTTATTCTAGTGATACGCTATATTTTAAAGAATAACATAATTATAAAATTGAAGATCTTCTGTTCGAAAATTAAAAAGAATTTATCAATTAATCAGTTAATCAAGAAAGTGATGAGTTTTTTTTTTTGAAATTATGTGAGTTAATACCGGAGGAGGTTTATGGACCTAATTATACCAGACAGTCACAATTTTTTTATTGTCATCTGATGGAAATAAATAGTATTTTTCTTTAGAAGAATACAATGATGTAAAAAATTATTGTTCAAATATATCACAAATAATAATAAGTTTAAAATGTTTGGTATATGTTAAAATGGTGATGCTGATTTAAAAAGTAAAGATCCAGAAGTAAAACAAGTAAACTAATTTGGCTTATATATTAACCAGAATTTTAAAAAAAAAATCGATGCGAAAATAATGGAAAAATATCTATAACGAAAACTTTAGATCTGAAAATACCCTCAAAATTCATTTAATTTTCAGATTTATTCGATTATAAAATAACGAAAAAGTCTCTCGATAAGAGCTATGATCGTTCAATAGGTATTGATTATTAAAGAATACCACCGTGAAGTCCTGGATACAAGGCTTTCATAACCAGAGCTTAATTGAATTATATAATATTTAAAAAAAAACATAGAATCCCAATTTGTAAGTCCTTCTATACATTCCTATTGTACTCTGATTATTTTTGTATGGAAAATTGATGATATTGTTAGGTTTTCTTAGACTAATGAAAAAAATTGTTAATTATAAAAAATAGAAATCCGTTTCCCCGAATCGATGAATCATTCTAAAAATCAGAAAAGGCTAAAATCTTTATAAAACTGGGTTTAAAATCCGCATATAATCTGATAAGGATAAAAAGAGGTGATAATTATAATATGGCGCCCCATTTTATGTACGAAGATTTCAAGTATAATTTTAATATGCTAGATCTAAATAGTGACCCAGCCACTGTAAAAGATTTTATAAATAATCATTTCCTGATTTTTTTTGATATAAATATTATAGCATATCTTGGTGAAATAACAATATTTCTCAACGGCTAAGAGCAACATAAAAAACGACCAAAAATTATTTTTATTAGACTAAGAAAAAATTAACTATTCTGTAATTTAAAAAATTGTAAATTTACAAAAAATTATTAAAATTTTCAGGGCATATTTTTTTCGGAAGAAGAATAATGGCCGATTCGAATTAGGTTCCAAAAAATTTCAGTGTAAACCCCGAAAATTCTCGAATGACATGCAAATTTTTATGATGTCAGCAATCGGATTCATTAAAATTTTACTTTAAAATATCCCTACTAATAACAAATCTACTTAAAATGTGTCCATAATTTGAATTTAATTTGGACTCCAAGAAAATTTTTAGTACTCTTCTGGAGGATTTAACTTCAAAAAAAAAATTTATAACCCCAAAGTAAACAAAAATTTATCCTTAATACTGATTTAACAGATTTTGCAATAGGTGATGCACTTTCTTGGGAGCAAGAAATCTGGGAATTTAGACTCGATTTCTTTAATTCAAGATAATTAAATGAATAGAATCAAGCTATAATATTTGTTATAAGGAGCTTTCAGTAGTTATTTTGGTTTTGAAAGAGTGCAGACGTATCATGAGGATGAAAATTTCACTTAATTATTTTAACAGATCAGAAAAATTTAGATCGCCTTAAAAATTTAAACCTTTAATCAGAAGAAATGATAGATGGTAAATTTCTTATAGTAGATTCGATTTAAATATAAAATTCAGAGCGGAGAATCAAGGTGACAAGTTTGATGCTCTTTTGAAGAGATAAATACACATCCTTTACAAAAAAATTGCTACAATAATGCGGGACAGATATTTTTTTCAAAATCAAAGTTGTAATATCATACCTAAATTTTGAAATAATCAAAAAAATTGTAGAAAACGTTAAGAGAAGTATATTGGTCTTATTGGATCAATTAAAAATGACAAATATAGTGGTTTGATTGGGTATAGGTTCGAAAATGGACTTCTTATGGTTAATAAACGGATATTCATACCTGAATATTCTAAACTAGAAATACTAAATTCGAACCATGATTTTCAATTTGCAGGTCATTTTGGAGTTAGAAAAACTTAAGAACTAATTAAAAAAAGCTACTGGTTTGATTGTTTGATAAAAATAAAAAAAAATCAATAAAGACATGCCACCTTTGATAAAGATGGAAATAATCTAGGCATAAAAAATATGAATGCCTTGGATCTTTATCCTTAGTTAGAAGAAATTGGTATTTCATATGGTTAGATTTCATCACTGGTATCTCTTCTTTAAATTGATTCACAATCATAATTTTAAAAGGTTGATATAATAACTAAATTTTCAAACTATATTACACTAAAAAAGATTGTCTCAGTAAACAGCAAATGTGCTTTTTAAAGATATTTTTAAACTATACGGAATCCTAGATAAAATTATATAAGGTGTTTAATTAAATTTTATTTCAGTTTTTAGGGGAGTTTGTTTAAACTGCTTGGATTGAAAATCAAACTTTCTAATGATTTTCACCCTGAAAATAATTTGTGAAGAGATGGTGTAACAAGCATTGAGAATATTACAAGAATATTTTCTTTATATCAACGGGATAATTTAATTTCTTTCATTCCTTTTTCGCAAATTTTCTTGGGATAATTCAATTCACAGTTCTAAAAATCAATATCCATTTTATTTCATGCGGGATTTAATACTATATTTATTATTGGAATTAAGTCGAATCTTAATAAACTAGATGGTAGAAATTGAATAAAATATCTGCAGAGAATTCAGAGAAAAATTATTCTAAACATCAATACGAAAAATTAATGTCATAGAAGGTTTTTTTAGCATGGAAATATCAAAAGAGTCGGAATAAAAAGGTGGTAATAACCTCTGGTTACCGGAAAAAATATCAACATTAACAGACCAAGCAAGAAATTAAATCTCAGAAAAAATTGGGTCTGAGATAATATAAAGGGTTAATATAATAGCATTTATCTTTAAATTACTTGGATATAAATAAAATAAACCTCAAAAATCATGCTTCACTACTACAACTGTATATATAGAACAAAAACCTGGGAAGTTTAGTTGTAACATCACCGCCCATAGATGTAAATAAACAACCAGAGTCCGCTGTTAATAAGATAATGGACTCAAAAAGTAAAAAACAATTAAGTTATCATTTTGATTACAATTATAATGGACCTGATAAGAGGAGATGATAATTTTCTCAATGTTTACTTGCTAAAGATTGAGTTAAATAACTTCCCAAAAATCCTGTTGAAACTTTTATTCAATAGATTGTAATACCTTAATATGTGAGTTAATTTAAGACTTTCAGAGGTATATATCAAATTTTCTTTACACAAAGATTATCAGAAGACCCGAAGTGGTCTTTTTAATGCTCCATTTGCACAAACAACACATTTAGTTTAATACAATATAGTATTATCGCATGATTTCTAAAAGAAATTGCTCTTTTAAGATATTTTGATTCAAGTATATTCTTTCTATAGATTTTGAGACCCCAAATCAACACATTCATTTTTTAATGCTTTTTTATAAATTTTTAGATAAAAATAAAAATCTCGAAATCAAATATCATTTCTCAATTAAGTTCACTATTTTTATAACCGCTGGTTAAAAAGATTCTATTCGCGATTACTAAATAATCAAGCAAAATTTTGTGATAATCGGTTTTTTGATAAATTCAAATCTATTTCGGTGATTTGGATTATTTGAAAATAAGCCCAAGTTTATCAAAAAAAAATAAGTTTTATCAAAATAAATAAGAATTTACGCAATAATCGATTTATTTTGGAATACTATCATTAAAAATTTCATTAATTAAACAGATCCTTAAAGAAAATTATATTGATAAATGATAGGTTGTATATAATAACACAAGTCCACCAATTCAAATTTTGTGCTTGTATTAAAGTGGTAGGATGCGCATTTTCGTCTTAGGTGAAGCTACTCCCCCTTTATAGCCTACGATTATTAGCACGCTTAAGGATTGTTTTATTCACTTTGAAAGTTAGTTTTATAGTGTAGTTAGTTTTTCATTCGTTTTGATTATAATTATTTTTTATATTTTTCGTTTCCGTTTTACCAGAGGTTGGTTTAGTTTTATTTAGTTCTTATTTTATTTTTTTCATGGGCTGGGATCATTACCCGTAAGTAGGGTTTATAGTTAGTTAATATATTTCGTTTAGTGAAGGCAATAGGATTAATAGTGCTATGGGCATGGTTATGCGAAACCATGAGTTGGTCGAGTCCAGTGCTTACCCTTATGGGTTTACCCCGGAGGTGGACGCTTGGTGAGAGTTAGTGGAAGATAGGGATAGCGATGTTTCGGCATCGATCTCTATTGACTCCCTTGAGCTGAGTGAAGACTTAGACCCATCGGTCAACTTGGCGGAAGGACCAGTTATGGAAGATCTTGTATCTTCTTTGCTGGGACTTTAGTTAAGTTCTGGTCCCAACCCCTTTGTGATGTTCTCACCTGTTATTGCTACCGTGGTGGCTGTACAAACACTTAGTGTTGTCAGTACAGGGAGCAATGGGCGAAGTTTGGATAGACGGAGTAAGGGAGAAATAACTGCCCTAAGGTCTCTGCTGGGTGAGGGCGCGGAGTATGCTAGCAATAGTGCGCTCAGCTTCGCCTCTCCTTTGGATACTCAGCAACGGTTTAGAAGCGATGACTTATACCAGTCCAAATTTTATAGGGAACCCGCTTCCAACATTATACAAAAAAAACTGTTAATATTTACCCTAATTTATGTGGGTTATAAATTTATATACAAAAAAATTCAAACTTTAAAAATGTGATAGTTTTTATTAAACCTTTTAAAAAGGTTATATTTAAAATGCATACTTCTGATTTTCAAAGAATCCCTTCTAGAGCCCAAGAAATTGATACTGGCTCACAACCAGGTCCAAAGGTTGAAATTAATTTTGATATCTAGGACTCAGATTCGGATTTTAATTTTGATCAACTAACTGACTGAAGTTTAAAAATTTGAAAATTTTGACTTCAATTTTTAATACACTTCACTAGGATTATTGAGCAAAAATTTGTCTAAAATAAGAATTACTAAAGGAAGAAAACTCTGTCTTTTCGTTAAAGACTCTTTGCTTTTCTATCTTTTATTTTTAAAAGTATATCAAGCGTACCCCTCGTTTTTTCTGTCATTTATAATGAATGCGGCCTCAGAAAAAATACTCGTTTAAACAATTGCTGATTGAATTAATTATTCTTTAAAAGACTAATTCTTGAAATCGAAAAAAAAAAAAAAAAGACAGGACAGAACAGAACAGAACAGAACAGTAGGCCTTTGGCCAAAGCTTCATAAGCTACATAGAAGTAGAACTTGTAATTTAAGCATCAATAAAAGAGTAAGCTATAATTTTTTCGGATTTTAGATATTCTAAAGTGCTATTCTCAAGGTAAAATAAAAATTACAGCGTGGAGAGAGAATTTTCTCACCTTCCAGATGGCAGATTTGCTATAGTCAGCAATGTAAAATATAGCTTGATTAACGGTTTTACTATCTTCCTAGAGAATTGGATATATAAAAAAAATTTCTTTTGCGGACCCCTGATCAAATATCTCAAGACTTGCCTAGATAGTGTCTCATAATAGCTGATATAGGCTACCTGGGCATGGATAGATATCTTTCCGTAATAGTTACAAAGAAAGTTTAACTTAAACCAGACATACTTCTTAAACAATAAAATATTATCTTCAGTAAGAATAATCTGTGGAAATTATTATTTAAGGTTAAAACAGCTTTGGGGCACAGCGATGCTTAAGATCAAAACAAATTTGACCCTACATGAAGTTATACATAATATTTTTGTATGCTTTTCAAAACACCGCATATGTTTACGTTCTTTAAGAAGATTAGGAATATCTAATTTTATAACCTGAATTGCTAAAACTATAAAAAAAACAATCTCTTATGGTGATTTAATACGGCTTTGAAACTTTGAAATTCTGTATAATATATTTTTTTTGGTTTAAATAGGAATATTAGTCAAAAAATTTGCAATAGGATATTATTATTTAACAGTAAGAAAACACTGTTATTTATAACTCAAAATTTTTAATCTAGTTCATATAATCCCAAACTTTTTAATTTATAAAAGATGCTTCTCATTCCCGCAAATTCAAATTTACTTGGATTTATAATGATATAACGAATTATCATTTAATTATCTGCGTCACAAGCTTAATTATATTTTTATATTTTGTAACGCGCTTTTATATTTTGGATTCTAATTTATGAAAACAAAGAGTTTTTTTTAATATAAAAAATTAAATTATCAAAAAATACCTATTAAATTTATTTATTTTATCGATTACCATGTAAATTTATATAAATATATTGTGAAAAAAATTCATTATGTTTACACAATAAATTCACATTATAATTGTCGATTTATTTGATATGTATGCAACTTTGATGATAAGGATGAGGAATGCATATACTTTAAAATCGGAAATGTTAATTTTCATACCACTCTCATTCGAAAAGTCGATATCTAGTAGTTTTTTCCCACAAAGATGTGAAAGCATAAAAGTATCATTAATTATTATCATTGGAATTTCTGTGAATTCCTATCTTGGAAATGTACTAACAAGCGAGGAAGAGGTGCTAAAGTATATTTGAAAGGAAAATATGATCAATTATACATGACCAAAGTAAAATTATTTAGATATCTGAGAAATTTTTTTTACTGGATTAATGAAATTTCTAAAAACTATCTGATATTATTTTATTAAACAAATTCAGAAGTATAATTTGGAGCTTTCTAATTTTTATCAATAATATTATCTAAAGAAAATTTTTGTGTTTTTTTCATAAAACTCTTTTCTTTTGATAAATTTGGATTTTTTTCAAATAATCCAAATCACCGTAATGGATTTTAATTTATCAAAAAAAAAGCGATTATTACGAAATTTCACTTGACTGTTCAGTACCCGCGAATAGAATCTTTTTAACCACGGTTATAAAAATAAGACTTGATTGAGATATGATATTCCATTTCAAGATTTTTTTATTTTATTTTAAAATTTACAATGAAACACGAAGAAATTTAGGCGTTCCATTGGCAGCTTATTGAAAGGAATTACCTGTAGTCTATTCTAAATTACTACTGCTCCAAAAAACTAAATATTAATATTAATATTATCAAAAGGAATAGATTTTTGTGAAAATATTTGGGCCTATACTCTGAATCTGAATAATAATACCGTTTATTCGCTTATAAAATCTTCGCTACTCTCTTTTTCCAATCTTTTTTGTTCTTTGTCTTCATTATTTTATACCGATTTTATAACTCAACTAATTTGAATCATACCGTTTCCTACTGATATCAATTTCTAAAAAAAATAGTGCCAAATATTTTTGGACTAAGATTTCAATATAGTTTTATCAAATTTATGTAAAAAATTTGAAAATTTGGATCACTTTTTTTTGAATTACAAAAACTTTTTTTACGGGAAATTTATTTTAAATTTAATAAACAGTTATAAAAATTAATTTAAAAAAATTAAAAAAGAGAAAAAAATTTGAAAAATTTTCACCCAACTCACCTCTGCCACTCTAGTGGCTCCATACCTCGAGGGAATTGATTCAAGGGGGCTAGTGAATCACTTAAAATCTGAAGCTTAAGTGTTCTTGGCACGCGGATTCCAATCAGAAATTTGGCTTTTTCCAGTAAAAATTTATGATCAGCGGTGTAAGCTTGTAGCTGAAATATAGTTTCTTTAGATTGTCCCCCTCAAGGATTTTTCCAACTATCTATAACCGAGATTCATTAAACTATAAATTTTGATTTATATTTCTGAGCGGATAGGTGCAGGTATGTCCCGTCGAGAACAAGTAGATAAGATGTGGTGGACAGTTTCATACACATCGATTTTGCAGTAGGGTCATTTTTTTTATAAATTTTTCATCTAAAAATTACATATTTGATAGTCGCTGGACGGTCTGGAAGGTCCTCATTCGCATTTTCCCGATGTTTTGGGGGCCAAGCTTCAGATCAGGGTACAGCAGCTGAAGATTAATCCAGTTTCCTTCTCCGAAGATCTCTCGGTCCACCGTCCACTGGTGGATTTTAGAAAGGTTGTTTTTATTTTTTCCTGTCGACTATGGTGATGTTTTTTTAATCTTTTGAATTTTGAGCACAAAATTTTTTCATCCATCTTGCACTGCCGGTTACCCAGTTGGCCATTCTGGCTTTGATGGGAGACTTAATGAGGTCTTCCATCCAAGTTTTTAAAGTTTACCATTTGTGATATACTGGCTCTCGAGAAGTGCTGGTTTTTAAGAAGACGGATTTTATCTCCAGATCAGCTCGGACCCGCTCCATCGGTGCAAACTTACTTAAATTTGCAACCAGTCGGATTTATTTGTCGATTTCGGCCTGGTTCGGCTTGGCTCTGGCTTCACTCATGCTAAAGGTATCGCCTCCGTAACATCCAATAGGCATCAAAACCGAATTTATGAATTTTATTTTTAGGCTAACAGGTACGTAGCTACGTTTCAAGAAGCTATATTCATCGTAGAATGCTTTCTGGAGTTTAATATGTTGTTTTTGATGGTCACAGACACGTCCCATTTATAGTTCATAGTATAGCCCAAATATGTGTACTGATCAGTTTTTGGGATATTTTGGCCTTGTAATATCAGAACGGACGATTGGGAACAGGCGAAATTCATTGCACCGCACTTGAATGCATTCACGGTCATTTCACATGAGTTCGACTAATCAGTGATTTGATTTAATGCAACTTGTTTATTGGCCTCTGATTTGGCCAATAACACTGCATCATCGGCAAAGAGCAGCACAGAAAGCCTAGAGGTGAGACCAGGGACGTATGCACCTTGAATACCCTTGAAAATATCTTTAATATAAAAATCTAATAGTATTGGTGAGGCT
>LSSL01005379.1:0-19332 GCA_001953115.1 Smittium mucronatum
GTGAATTGGCCAATGATTCTACTGGGAATAGACGCAGTGCCACCAAGTGGGAATCACTGCTAATTACCTACTGCGTCTACATCCCAGAATGCGACACTAGCATCAAATGGTCTGATATCACCATGGCATTAAGTGATACATCTAATAACAATGCTCCTGGCTCTGATGGATTACCCAGTGAGGTATGGAAACTGGTGATCTCCGAAAAAATTACAGAGTCAAAAATTGCAAAAAATATTTTCAAAATTATCAATATTATGTACGATTCTGGGGAAATCCCAACTAATATGGACACTAGTATTGTAGTGCCGGTACCTAAAAAGGGAGATATGAAAGACCCCAATAATTATCGGGGAATTTCGCTGATTCCAACCCTTTCAAAGCTATTATCCAAAATAATAGCTACCGAATTGGCTCATATCGATAAAAAATATGAAATATTAGTAAAGGAACAGGCTGGATTAAAAAATTTCGAGGAGTGCGCCGCTCAAGCGACCAACCTATACGAAATTTCTCGGCGAAGAAAAATTCAAAATAAAAAAGCCTTCATATGCTATATCGACTATAGCAAAGCCTACGACCGAGTGTCCCATACCGCACTGCTGTACAAACTGAAGGACATTGGTATTGGGGGTAAGTTACTCAACGCTATATGGGGCCATTACAGGTCACTGAAAATGGCTGTTAGGATTGGAGATGATGTCTCCAATCCTACTGACTACCTATGTGGGTTGCGACAAGGCTGCCCAGCCTCACCAATACTTTTCGATTTTTACATCAACGATCTTTTTATGGGCATCAAAGGAGGATATGTCCCTGTACTCACCTCTAGGATACCCGGGCTGCTCTTTTCGATGATGCCGTGCTATTGGCAGAATCAGAGGCTGATATGAAAATTGCATCAAATCGAATTACTGATTGTTCTAACACATTGGAAATGACTGTTAATGCATCCAAGTGCGGTGTAATGAATGTCGCCGGTCTCCAATCTTCCAATTTGATATACAAAGGTCAAAATATCCCAAAAACTGATAAGTACACATATTTGGGGTATATTATGAACTACAAGTGGAACGTGTCTGGGACCATCAAAAACAAAAAATTAAAGGCCAGAAAGGTATTCCCCGCTGAATATAACTTCTTTAAACGTTTAGACATACCTGTTTGCCTAAAAATAAAAATTATAAATTCGGTTTTAATGCCTATTGGCTGTTACGGAGGTGAGACCTTTGGCATGAGTGAAGCCAGAGTCAGTCAGATCCAGGCCGAAATCGACAAAGTGATCAGACTGGTAGCCAAAGTGAGTAAGTCTGCATCCACGCAACGGGTCTAAACCGAGCTGGGGATAAAATCTGTCTTCCTAAAAACCAGCACTGCTCAAGAGAGAGCATATCACATATGGCCAACTTTAAAAACTTGGATAGCCAGCCATATTAAGTCACCCATAAACGTCAGAATGGAAACCTAGGTGATTGGCATTGCAAGATGTATAAAAAAAATTTGTTTTAAAAATTCAAAAATGTGAAACAACCATTACCATAGTCGACAGGAAAAATAAAATTAACTGGTCTAAAATCCATCAGTGGACGGTGGACTGAAAAATCGGCGGAAAAGGAAACTGGATGAATCTTCAGCTGCTGTACCCTGACCTAAAACTTGGCCTTCAGGACATTTGTAAAATGAGAATGGGGACCTTCGGGGCCGTCCAGAGACTATTAAATATGAAATTTTTAGATGAAAAATTTAAAAAAAATTGTCCCTTCTGCAAAATAGATGTGCCTGAAACTGTCGACCACATCTTATTAAATTGCTCTCGATGGGATAGACAGAGAAACGAAACGATCGGCTGATTCATACCTGCACCGATCTGCTCATACATAAAAAATCATCTTTCAAATTTCAATCAATCCCGGTTGAGGATAGTTGGAAAACTTTTGGGGGGGGGGTCTAAACAAACTTAAGTCAGCTACAAGCTGACACCGCTTATTATAAATTTGTTTTGTAAACAGCCGAATTTCTGATTGGCATCCGCGTGCCACGAACACTCAAGATATAGAGTTTAAGTGATTAACCAGTCCCCTTGAACCAATATATTTGAGGTATGGAGCTGCTAGAGCGACAGAGAGGAGTTGGGTGACAATTTTTTTAAAAAAATTCACTTTTTTAATTTTTTTAAATTCGTTTTTAAACCTTTTTATTACCTTTAAAATAAATTTCCCGTAAAAAAAAAAGCTTAAGTAAGATTATTCGAATTATATCGATTATTTTTGTTATGAAAAAAATAGCTTATGATAATTCACATCAGAAATTACCAAACCCCTCCGAATTTCGGAATTATTCTGGTGAGTAACGTGTCAGCATTGTGTTGGGGATCACACTTTAATATTACGTGCGATAGCCTCTTTTTTTTGCTTCTATGGCTCAGTTTAATTAATTGTGGACTCTTATTAACAAGTCCAAGACATAGAGCCTCACCCTTAGCATCCATTTTTTTTATCCTTCTATAATATAGTTTGGAATAAAATGGTATTTAAAAAAATTAAAAAAATTCTTATTAAAAATTGTAAATATATATCGGAAATATAAAATACGAGAAAGAAAGATCGCATGGAAAAAATTTAAAAAAAAACACAGATTTACTTATTTTAAAGAATTTTTTTTAGTAAAATAATGTCAAGATGCTCCAAAAAAATTCTCATAAAGCAAGATTTTGTTCTAAATTACGCATATAGCTTTTAATCTCCGAATTAAAATCCAAAAAAGAACTGATAGACGAACAAATTTTAAAATTTGTTATAATATGAAAAATTAGATCAATACGAAAAAAGGAATATTTGTAGCGTTTATTTAACGTTGCCATCAAGAAATATGATGATAAAAAGACTTTTTCAAAAAGACTCTTCATTAGTGATGAATTTAGTACGAACATCTCTTATGTATTCTACAATAAAGCCTCCAGCTGCTATAGAAGTATGGTTTACTGAAAATATGTGTTACACTACAAAAGATGGGAAAAAATATTTATAAACAATTTTAACGACAAATTACACTGATCATCCAACAAATGGATTGCATGATATATCAGAAGGGTCGAAAAGACCAAATCTCCTTATACTCTAGTAAGATCTGTTCGATCAATTATCAAACTTTAAATAGGAACGCTTTCCTTCATTTATGTCGGGCAACTTCTCAACGATTTTGTTTATTATAACCCTCTTTTATAATAAATATCTAATCAAGGTTATATTTATTTATATCTTAAATTTAAACATATAATATATCTGCACTATAATCTTACAGTTTGAGAAGCTTCTTATAGTGGAAGACATAGTTTAGTTATGTTTCAGAAAACATTTTGGATAAGTATGCCAATAGGTATAATTCACCCTTTTGATCGGATATAGAAATTATTTCACCCATGAAATAATCGCTAGCGTCCGAATCTATTACATATTGGTTTTACGATTTTTAATACTTTAAAACTGGTGTGGATGGTAGATCTAGTATTAGCTTCCTTAATGCATTTTCAGCCGATTCTTTCCAGGTTAACGGAAAATGATTTTTTATTAGTCTAGTTTAGGGGAAAATTTTTAAGACACACCAGGTATAAATTTTCGATATTAATTTACGAATCGAATAAATCTCTGGATACCCTTAAGGGATTCTGGGGGTTTCCTGTTTAAAAAACTTTCTTCTTTTTTTTGGGTCAATTTTTATCCCTTAGGGGGGAATTATGTGCCCGATAAAATCGATTTCTGTGAAGTTGAATTTGCATTTTTCAAGTTTGCAGTATGAGTAGTTTTGTTTAAGCTTTTCTAGTGCCGATTTTATGCGGACTTTATGCTGTGTTATGTATTGAGAAAAGATTAAAATTTCATAAGGATATGCTACTGTGTAATCATCTATTACTTCGCTTAGGAGGTTATTTATGAGGTGTTGGAATGTAGCAGGAGCGTTCGTAAGGCCAAATTACATTGCTTGATAATCAAAATGTCTATTCTTGCATTTAAATGCAGTTTTCCATTAATCTCATTCCTTAATTCTTACCAGGTATTATGCTCATCAAAGTTCTATTTTGGTGTGTATTTTGACTTTTAATAGTAAATAAAAGTATTCTTCGAACCTTTGCAGTGGGTATTTGTTTTTTATGGTCACAGAATTTAGCTTCCTTAGTTTACACATAACCTTATATCACCGCTTTTCTTTTTTAAAAAAAATCACACGAGCTTCATTGGGGAACTTGTGTGGTCTAATGAATCCATTTATCAAATTTTCTTCTATATAAAATTTATGCTTTAAAATTTGATCTCTGATAGTGAATATATAGGTCTCTATGATACTTTGATCCATTTATTAGCTCTATGGGGCAGTCGTAGGTTCTGTGTGTGTGTGTAAGGGTATTCTTTCACCACTTTTTTTTTCTAAAACTTGTGAGTATTCATGGTAATTTTTTTGCATTGATATGTCTATTTTTTCCTCGAGTTTTTCTATTTCTACTTTTTCTTGGTTTTTTGCACCTCCATCCAATATTTCTTTCTGTTTCTTTTCTCCTTGTTCTATCAGCTCATTCTTTGCATCATAAAATTCTTCATTAGTTTTTTCACTGATATTTTTTGAATCTCTTATATATGAGGTTTGAAAATTTTCTTCCTTTTCGTCCGTTAATTCTTCTTCTGTGTCCGTATTTCCGCTTGGAGGAGTTGTTTTAAATAAATATATCCTTTTGATGTCAGTTTTTGAAGCATAATCCAGATTAAAAATTGTGTTCCTACTGCTTCAGTCTATTGTTGGATTGAGTTTCGTGAGCACCAACAGACCGAGTATTATACAATTTTTTTTAGATTTTATTGGGTATAGTTTTACCATATCTGTGTGTTTATCATAGAATTTTAGTGGAATGTTAACGGACTTGTTTTTTGTGTCTTCACATAATAGTCTACTTTCATCTAATGTGGTAATTTTTATGGGAATAGTAGTGATGGGTTTGTCGCATTAAGTTTTCTACTGCAAATGATCTGCCCAAGAAGTTTTCTGAAGCCCCAGAATCGACCAAAAATTTGGATTTTAAGAAAGATTTTTTTTATTTCAGGATATACTTTTATTATATAAAAAGAATTGTTTCCTCTTTTGGTAAACTGGAATTAAAATGCGTATTTTACCTCAAAGGAATTTTCGATTTATTGATGAGTGCGAGAGTTTCCCTGAAAACTTTTTCTTGGGCATTCCCTCGCCATATGCCTAGATTCACCACGATATATAAAAGTCCCTTTTAGCACCTACGGTTCTTTTCTTCCTGTGTCGAAGGTCCTCTGAGATGATATATGATATGTTCCATTCTCTTTGTTGTATTTTCTTGCTGAATATATTTGGATTCTGGTGTTGAATTGATTTTGTGGCTTCTTCTAGCTTCGTAGTCTCGCGTATCATTTCGCGTATCCTGAGGGCTTATTAAGAGTAATAGGGAATTTGTAACATGTTTTTTTTTCTTAGTTGAGTACAGGTCGAGATTTTACTCTATTGTAAATATTTATAGCTAGTCTTATGAAGTCTTAGAGGTTGTCCGGTGGTTCTGTCACCATTAATAATCTAATTATGTTTTCATTAAGCCCATTTTGAAAAATTTCAAATAGAGCTAGTTGATCTTATCCAGTATATCTTCTAAGGTTGTGGAATTCTGCAGCATATGTAGCCACACTTCTTGGTCCCTGTCTAGATTTCATAATCATCCTAAGGGCTCCTATTGCATGGCTGTGATCGGAAAAGTTCTTCTTAAATTCTTTGGAAAATAGTCCGTAGCTTCTGATGATTTCTGATTTTGAAATTATTAGAGAGGAAAACCAAATAACTTCTGGGCCAATGCGGTGGATTGGTATAAAAATAGATATATGTCTGTCTACGTTAAAAATTTTCTGTTTTTTCCAGAAGTACATTTACATATTGACAGTGAATTCGTGTTATTTGCTCACGGTCCTTTCAAACTTATAGGAATACGGAATTTTAATGACTGTGGAGGTGTTCATTTCTTCCAAACCGCCAATAAGTTTTGGAGCAACTTCTCCAGGGTTGTTTATCTCTTCGTTTATATCCTCTTAGAGTGTAAAGGGTATTTTTAACAATCTTCTCAAACTTACAGGTCATAGTACAAATTTATTATACGTTTAAATTTAAGTTATAAACAAATATATCCTTGATTCGGGATTTATATTCAAAGTGAATGAGAAAAAATAAACTCACTGAGAAACTTTCCCGAAATGAATGAAGGGAAAAGTTCCTATTTAAAGTTTGATAATTTATCAGCTAGATCTTGCTAGATTTCAAAAGATTTAGTATTTTAGACCCTTCCGATATCTTCTGCAATCCATTGGGTGGAGTATCAGTGAAATGTGTCATTAAAATAATAGATAAAAAAAATATCTTCGGGACTTCTTTTATAACATTTCAATTGTTAAAGCTGTGTAAATGTGTTAATGGTAATAAAAAAATCTAATGTGGTTTTTGAAGTGGAAATATTAAATTTTTATCAAAAACAGAAAAAAAATTGAAAAAAATTAATTAATACAGGTGCAAATAATTGTTAAAAGTTTAAATAAATGGAAAATTATTTTCTGTTATTAATAAATTGAATGAGATGATTTACAATATTTAATAGAAGTAATATATTTTTTCAAGTTTTCAAAGCTTTTATTTTTTCAAAATATATCCATAAAAAGGTATTAAGTTATTCGGATGGAACTTGTGCATAAAAAAATTTCCAAGAAAATTTTTTTTTCGTAAGAATGAATCTCTAAAAAAATTAATGAAACTTACTATAACATCCTCTTACCAAATAAAATCTTTAAATTTAAAATTTTTATTTTTGAATAAGATTTATATTAAAATTAAAAATAACTATAGTATAAAACAACAAAAAAACCAATAAAAAAAAATCTAGAAAAATAAAGAAAAACTCTCAAATATGAACCAAGTAGCGTATTATTTATTAAATATGGAATATTCTCTTAATCAACTTTGGGGAAATCAAGAAACTATTAAAAAGGATATAAGGAAGACCAAAACTTGAAAAAAAGTTCATGGTTAATTTAACACATAAAAGAGATGATAATTTAATTTAATGCCATTAAAATTTAAAAAATTAGTAA
This sequence comes from Smittium mucronatum, assembly GCA_001953115.1. Taxonomy (NCBI): domain Eukaryota; kingdom Fungi; phylum Kickxellomycota; class Harpellomycetes; order Harpellales; family Legeriomycetaceae; genus Smittium; species Smittium mucronatum. The sequence continues at coordinate 7,140 of LSSL01005379.1, forward strand.
GTAAAAAATTTGGAATATAATTTGGGAGTTATTATTTCAAATATTCCCAAGATATATTAGTTAAAAAAAAGATGAGAGAAGGGGATAACTTGAGTTATTTCGAAATTGGTTAAATTTATATCGATTTTTTTAGGAATTCTAGCTTTGTGAAGGTTTAATATAATTTCCAGAAATAAAAAAAAAAGATGCTGAATGTTTCAAGCTTCAGAAAACTCAAATTTATTTTAAAAAAATCCGATATCTGATCGAATAAATTTTTTTAATCTTGGGTATTTTTTATAAAAAACAGTTTTTGAACATAAAATGGCATAATATTCAATCAAGCCTGTATATTGAATATTTTTTAATGAAATATACTCTAATAGTAAAAAATTAGGTTGACTTTAATTTCGGGAAAAATTTATTTAGTTCATCATTTAGAATTATTAAAATCTATTTACTTACTACCAAAAATAATGCATTAAAATTTTACATTGAATTGATTAAAAGAACATCAAGAATTAGATTTAATTAATTTGAAAAAAAAAAAATTGAGAATAGATTTTAAAAAATTCTAAATTCTTCTACTTATGAATTAAACTTGGAGAGTATAAAAATATTTTATAAAACTTTTCTTTGAATTTTTACATTAATTTTTTTAAAAAAAAAAAGTTTACAATAATAAATTTTTGCATTAAATCAGGTAGCAATATCATAAAAATATAAATTTATACAAATTTGAAATTTAACATGTTAATTATATAATTTTTAAATTAAGAATAATAAATATTTTGATAATTGGGATTTTTAATGTATTTTTTAAGTGTAAGGTAATAATTCATAAATAAAATATTTTATAAATTAATTAGACCTTAAATAATATACATTATATTTTACGAGAAAATGAATTATTCAAAATTTAGAAATATTATGATTGTATTAGAAAAATGGAATATAAATTATAAAGAAACTAACACCATATAAAAACGTATTTTAAAGCTCTATAAAACTTTTTTAAATAAAAAAAAATATCTCAGCATAATTACTGGGCTCATCTGCATCAATTTCAAATAAATCTTGATATAAGGCTGTACTATGTATACTTTAACAAAAATAGTAAAAACATGATATTTTTTAGCAAATATATATACTCCCTAAATTAATTTCTAATATATACATGCGTCAAATTCCTAAATAAATAAAATAAATAATGTCTCATAATAATAAATATATAGCTCTATTTTTAGGCGCTCGAAGTCAAAAGTTACAAATTTTTAATGTTTCTAAAGATAAAGGTTCAAATTAATAATTACTTTTTTTACAAATTAGTTTTGTATAAAATTTCAAGAAGCCACCCAATTTATATCTAGACTCTTTTTAAGGCATTAAATAGAATAAAAAAATCTTGATTTTTGGATTTATTTAAGGAGTAATTAGTGCATATATATATATATATATATAATAATCTCGATTATCAGCTAATAACATTGATAATCAATTATCTATCGAAAAATCCGTTAAATTCAAAATGCGTCAATCTCTTCTGAGTAGAATTTTTAATAAAACGAAATCATCAAAAAAAAAAGTCAATACGTTTTTTTTAAAAAAAATTCTATCCAGTTAGTCAATAGAGATGGATTTACACCTTAAGATGTTTAATTTAATAAAAAAATAAATAAGAATTAAAAAATATCCTATTTTTTTTAAAAATTTTATATAAAAAAATGTAAGTTGGCCACCAATATCTTAGAGCTGTCGATAATTATATTTTACATAACTTTTTTTCACTCTGTAATAACGTCACATAATGTTCTATAATATTCACATAAAATCTTTTTAGTTAAAATATTTAAAATTCGAAAAAAAAAAAATTTGCTCCAAATTAAATCTTTCAGATTGTATTGTGTATTTTTTTAAAGAGGATTGGATAATTATCATACCATTAGGTAAGAATTTTTTTATAATGTGGTATGTTTTACAAATAAATTTTAAATAGCTAAACTAATTGTGATTAATTGAAATTATTGGCATGTTTTTTTCGAGTAATGTAAACACCGAAACTCTCTGGTTTTAAAACTGAATAGCCCATAACACTAGTTATAACTTATAAAGTAGAAATTTTCAATTATACCTAAAATGGTTACTTTTGAAATAATTTTACGTCGATTAATTCATATTAATCACAAATATTAATGAAAATAACTGGTAAAATCGTGTTTTAAATTTTTCATAAAAAGAAAATCACTAACCTTATTGCTCGAATTTCAGAATTTTTAACGTGAATTTTTAAAATAAGTTATTTTTCAATATTGAAATAATATTCTAAGCGTGATGTTAAAAAAAATTACAAAAAAAATTCATAAATTGACTATTTAAATAGATTTATTTTCAAAATATATATGTAAAAATGGATACCAACGGGTTTAAATTGCATTATAATACAAAAACTGAAAATTTTAGATTAAAAAAGAGCTGTATTAAAAAAAAATATAAACAAGTCGAATTTTATAAATCAGCGGTCTTTTAATAACTTTTTTTTCTGATAATTTTAGGAATAAATTTATTTGAAGTGGTTTAAATCTGACTTTTAATTTTCACGGACTGGAGAAAATAACATCTGTGGGGTTTCAAAAATAAAAAAAATGATTTTCGATTATTTATTTAGGCTTTTAGAATTAAATAAATCGTATATACTGATTGAAATTTTAAATAAAATAATTATTAAATATAACCTTAAGTCTTACAATCAGGTTATTTTATTAATTTAAATTGCGGAATAAATAGAAAAAAATAAACTTTAAAGGGTACAATACGGAAAAATCGTATTTAAAATAAATTTAAAAGAATTAGTGGAAAAACTACTAGCTTAAATTGGATAGGATAAATTTAAAATATAATTTATTGATGGTATTGAAGATTTTTTTTATAAAGGAATGAGAGATATCTTTGAAAAATGTAAAGGGAATAGTAAAAAATGAGTAAATTGAAAGGCCTAAATTTTCACATGATCGGGTAGATATATCAAATTGACCTAATAAATTCTTTGAATTTATTTTTTACTGAATTAATGACAGATATGAATGGATAAATTGAGCGACTCACGAATTATTAAATATAGACATGGTTAGTTATAAAAAAAAATTCCTACAAAATTTTTCTTAAAATAGGTAAATTTATTTCGCACCGAAAGTTTTCCAAAGGATTTAATTTAATAACCCAGACCATATTTTTTTCTGCTTTGCCAAACAGAAAACGTTTATATTGCTCTAAAACAGGATGTAAAAATTAAAACTTACTATTATTAAAAATGCTTGCTGAAGACGACCAGAATGGTGATATCATATAGTTATTTGAAAAAAAAAAATGTCATTACTTAATAACAAATCATAAACGAATAAAACTTATGAAATGCATAAAAAAATCATTATGTGTACTATTTTTCTTTAAGCAATTATATCGAGCTTGGAAAATAAACTTCGGGGCTTTTTGCTAATTTTTTAATCTATTTAATACATTTTTATAATTTATTATTTTCTGAATTATCTAAAATTTTATATTTAGCTTGATTTTAATTTTCTTTAAATATATATTTTTTAAGGTCTCGTTACCATCCTTTAAAATTCATTGTTCATTTTTATAAAAAGTATTTACTTTTTTTTTAACTTGAAAGTAAAAATATGTAGTCATTAATCGTTTAAAATAAACTAATATTCTAATAAGATTCAATCTACCGCAATTATTTTGGCTTCTATTCAAAATTTATTCTAAAAAAAATTACAAAGTATAATTTTTAATTTAAATATACTAAAAATTGATTAATTATGTCTCATATTCTGATATAAAACCCAATAAAAGATATTAAAACTAAAATTAGCTTTCAATATGATAGAAAATGAAAAAATATATTTCAAACTCAATAGATATAATCAAAATAACTGCTATTTACTCTTTATAAAATAAATAGGATAATTCTTAGAAAAAATTCAAAAGAATAAGTTTATATTCAGATTAAAACTCTCATTAATCAAAAATAAAAAAGCATTAAAATTTGAATATTAATTTAATTTACCTTGAAACCCATTTTACTCAAAGTGTTTGCATTACTAATAAATCGAAATATTTTATCTCTTCCAAATGTTATTATAATGCATAATATTGATACAGCATATTATTTTTATGTGTTAATATTGTAATTGTAGATAAATATAAAATTAATACCATTAGATATAGCTGCTTGTCTAGTTAGACTTGAATAATATAAGTTTTTATCAAAATAAAATTGCTAAATAACTTATTTAACGTAAGACTATTAGGAAATTATGGGTATTATGGGCACCATTATTGTAATTCATATTTATTAATTTTTAATCGAAATACTCCGATAATTATAATTAATTTTCATTCATTTTAGGAAAATAAAAGATTTTTTTATAAAAATTGGCTTTTAAATTAATCAATCAGTTTGAAAATCCTAAAATTTTTTAAAAAATAAAATATTTATAAATAATTAAAATATTTCAATATCAAAAAGATTAAAATTTAATAATACCTAAAGAGAAAAACGAAAAATGAAGCATAAATAATTTATTATGCTAAAAAAATTTTTTTTTTTGAAGATTGCCTAGTGTCACATTAACATATATATTAAATTAAATAGGGATATTATTTAAAATATTATGTAATATATATTTCTATAAATATTCTTGAAAATAGTTTTTAGGGTAAAAAAAGTACTTCAAATATACCAAATATACTTTTGGGGCGCTTCAGGTTTTTTTTAGTGCGCCTGTTGTCAGAAAGGAAATATTTTTCAGAGAGTAACAGATATATATACAATGATAACTCAAGAAAAAGTCAAGGTATTGTAGCATCTATCACATTCGAATATTTCTATTATTTTTATTGGTATTTTTTTAAATGAAAATTAATATTTTTTTATTGAAAAATAATTATAATTATTTGAATAGATGAGGAAGGTATTTTGAATATAGTCCACTTTTTAATAGAGTTTTTATATTCTTCTTCACCCCACCACCTAATATTCCCACTAGTAAAATAAATTTAAAAAGTTCTTTAAAATAAAATAACCAAAAAATCAAGCTATTATAATTAAAAATAATAGATTTTAACTAAATATTAGTAATTTAATTACGTGGAAGAAATAAACCACGTAATTATGGGGTTTTTTTTTAATTTAGCGATTTTTTAGGGGTTTGAGTGGCTTAAACCTCGATGAGATCATGTTAAGATTTAATAGATGATATTAGATATAAAATAAAATTTATGGAATATTATGAAACATAAATGTGATTTTTATTAAATAAAATCTATGATTGGTATAGGGTAAGTGAAATAAATGTAATATATACTTAGTGTATTCAAAAAAATTTACTGAATACATAAAGTTATAAAAATCAATATTTTATTTTTAAAAAAAACAGGAATTGCAGGGTTTATTGAAAATAAAAATAAAAATACAAGAGTTTTTATGATTTTAATAGCCAATTTAACAGTTCTAAAATTCCAACCTACCAAAAATATATAATTCGATTATTTTCTAGCGTATATTAGCTATTTTTGATGCTTATCATTGGGGATGAGGTAATTTAGTATCAAAAATATTTAAGGTGAAGTAGAAAACCACATAAAATTTTTTGAAATTGGGAAATTCAGTTGCAATTTTTTGTGTCCAATCCGACTGATGGGGAATATATTTTACCTTAAAAACAAGAAATTATAACCATTTAACTTGTAGAAATTGACAATTTTTAAAAATTAGATAAAAAAAATATAGGTTTTGTTAATTATATGAATTTATACTTAACTTAAAACAGTCAAAAAAGAATGAAAAGAATGGTTTTAAATCTCAAAATAAGAACCGAAAAAACCCAGTCCAGTTTTAGTTAAAAACTAAGGTTTAAAGTAAAAATATCTGTAGCTTTATATGAATTAAAGAAAATAAAAAAGATATTTATATTGTTTAAATTTGCCCTAATATATAAATATATTAATCCAACGTTTTTGGAAATTACAACTAGGTCTTTTTAAAAAAATAAAGACTATAAAATAAGAAAAAATCTACAATATTTTCAAATTTAAATATTTACGCTCCTGGGATCCCCTATACCATCTCACTGAATTGGAAAAAATGGATTTTTTTTTTGAAAATAAATTTTTGAATTTTTTATAACTATATTGATCCTATTAAAAAAAAAAATCTTAAAGAATCTCATAACAGGAAAATTTAAGAAAAATCATCAAATTCCTAAAAATACGTTTATTAATCAAAACATACAAAATTTTGAAACATAATGTTTCTATAAATAGTGAAATATTTGGTTGATATTTTAGCATGATAGAAAGTATAATTATAGTATAGCTGATTCACCAGCTAATTCAAAAAAATTTTCAAGAGATGTTGGAGTTTAGAGAGGCTGAGAGAAAGTATATTTTCTTATAAAAAATTTATTTAATTTACGTTAATATAAAAGATGAATAGATCCCGTAAATTTTCGTTTTTACTTTTTTCTTTGTAAATCTTTACTTCATTTTTTAGTCACATCTCTATAAAATATTGATTTTTATTAATATAACTACTTATAAAACGATTTCTTTGAAAATTTACCATTAAAAATCAATATATTATAATTAATATGATCTATAGAGATTTTATTTTTTTCTATCAAATTAGCAAAAATTTTTCTTCTTTTACATTTCATGTCGAAAAGAATTATTTAAAATATTCAACCTTTTTTAAAACTATTAAAAACGAAAATATTTGATAAAAACCGATAATTGGTCCCGTGTTTTTACTATATAGTTTTTTAAGACCTACTGCTTAGGTTGTGTTTAAAATTTAATGTTTTATTAAAATATTATGTATAAATGCCCAATTTTTTTTTATTTATAACATTATTTTTATCCCAAACATTATTAATATGATTTTTTATGGGTTTAAATTTTAAAAAAGATTTATTTAAATTTAAATTTTATATTTATGCTCAAGAAATGATATAATAAATATAGATTATAATTTGTAAATTTTTTATTTGTTGAATTAATAATTTTATTTATATTTTTTAAATTTTTTCTCGAAAAATAAATTTTTTTTTAGATTTTTAAATTAACATTTCAATCTATAATTATTAAATTTTACAATAAACGAATTTGTTTTTTAATTAAATATTTTTTTTGTTTTAAAAGAGTTACTGGTGAGTATAATTTTCTATATTTAAAAATTATTAGTGAAAAGTAAAATAATCTCATCCTAATATTAACGACCAAATTATATTCCTTTTTTATTAAATCCAACTAAATAGTAATTTTTAATAATAAAAAGAATCCCTTTAACTCAGGAAAGTATATTTTTTTACCAAATAAAATCGCAATTATGATAAAAAAATTATTAAAATTTAAAAAAAATGTCAGGAAATATATTTTATATGAATATTAAAAACAGACTAAGCGGAATTATTTATTATTGATAAAAAGATAAATTAATGAACGTTTTTTTGAATATTTTTATTTAATTATTTGTAAATTTTATGATATTTAGTTTTATTGTATCAAAGCTCTGGTTTTAAACTCAACACTCATTAGTTTTATATAAAAAAAGTTTATTTAAAATTGATGTATTCAATGCTAAAAATATATCGTTTGATAATAATATTTTAAATTTTAAATTATAATTTAAATTAACTTTTTATAAATCACCACACCAAATACATTTAAATATTAAAAATATATGTGTAAAAAACAGAATATTACCGCCTAAAAAAATAATAAAAATAAACTTGCAAATAAATATAAAAATATTTTAAATTAATTTTAAAGAGTTTTGATGTTAAGAAATTTATGAGTTATTAATATGTTTTAATTTAAAAATCCGAGTCATATTGCAATTTTTTCTCTTCATAAAATTTATAAAGTAGTCAAGCATATTTCTGAGCTATTTTATTATTTTTTTTGTTGAAATTGACATTTATACTTTTATAAAATTCTAGAAAAAATAAAAAATTATGGCTTAAAGATTTGAAAAAAAATTAATCAATTTTATTTTTTGATGCGTTATTATCTGCAAATGTAGATAGATACATTTAAAAATTTGAAATTACTAATACTATATGGAAATTTTAATTGTTTTTTTATTTCTAAATTATAGATTTAAATTATTGAAAATATATATTTCATAATCTCTAGGTTTATAACAAAAATTGAATTAATATTTCATATAAAAAAAATCTATAAGTTTGTAATATAATTATAGATAATATCATTTTTTTAAGGAGTAGAAATTAGGAAGAAATTATCACTTCTTATATATATTATTTTATTTAATTCATGATTTTTAAAAAAAATAAGTTAGAAAAAAAACATCTCCGCAGAAATTTAGATATTATTTCTGTTCAGATAAATATTAATTTAAAATTTAAAATAAAAGGGAAAAAAAAGGGAATAAGATTGTGCTTATATTAAATTATTTTATTAAAAAAATCTCTATTTATGATCTATCATACAAGTATAATCATAAATTAATGTCGTTTTTTCTATTTTTTTAATCGGTTAAAAATTTACAGATATAGCTAATTAATAAAATTATTTAATTAATTTAAAAGTAAAAAGTTAATTTTCATACAGCTAGATTTTATAACTTGAAGCGATGCCAGGGGAGGTCTTTCGGTTGGTATATTAAACCCTTTTCGTGCAGGTAAGCAGCCGTTAGCCCGGCAGAGGAGCTTATTGTAGTTAGAATAATAGTCTTTTCTATAGGTCTTTTTTTATATATTTTTTTAGTATAGTTTTTAATGAATTTATCTCAATAAAATTCCGTGATACAAAAAAAAAAGCTAGATTTTATATAACTTTTGAAATCGTAAAATTAAACATAATTTATTGCAAATTTGTAAAAATTAAGTAAATAAAAGCAAAAAAGTATGAGGTCAGTTATATACAAACATATAATATTTAAATATCTCATTTAAATAAAAGCTTAAATAGATATCATAAAATAAAACTTAATTTTTAATGCTTTTCAATCATTTAAAAAAAAAATTATTGATTTATATTTCAATTTATTAATATAAATGTTGTTTTAAAAAAGTTAAATTTTTAGAAAATTTATCCGTTAATAAAATTTCTTCATCTCATTATATAGAATAAGGTAAAAAATATTTCAGTTTATGAAATCATGATCCTCCATTGCATTTAATAATAAATTTAATGAAAGAATTTAGCTATTATTTTTCAAATTAGATTTTCAATTACTTTTAAAATAATTTTGAAAAAAAATATCAATTTTAAACCATATTAGCTTAATTTTAAAAAAATGAGTTATTTATCTAAATATATTATGAATAGTTCTAATCAAGGGGCAAAGAGGTATAAATTATATTTAATATTTGATTGAAAAAAAAATTGTTGTCAGTTTTACTAATTATCTAGTAAAAAAATCAAATTCTCTTAATAATTCTCTTAATTTTCAATAAAAGTGATGCTAAAATCATTTAAACATAAATAAATAATAGACAACGGATGATTTTTTTTTAAAAAAATGCACAATTTCAGTATAAAATTTACTCATGCTGTATATAAAAAACACAATTTTGTATGCTTATTTGAAAAATAATGATTTTTATTTGAAAAATATATATAAATATTAAAAATTCAAAGCTAGATTATTTAGTTTATAAAAATATTATAACAAGTTTATAAGCGAATTTATTTGTTTTTAAATACAATAAAATCATAAATATAAAGTTTGAAGGATTAATATAGAGTATTTAAGAGGATTAAAACACTATAATTAGTATTAATTATCATGAAGAATTTTTCTTTTGTTGTTCTCAAAAAATGAATCTATACTTTTTAATTTTTTTTTGCACAAATTGGATTTGATTTATATAATTTTATTTATCAATATCTGTCTTAAAAGATGATTATTTCAAAAAAATTCATTATTTTATTAAGAATAATTCTTTTTAGATATAAATAGCCTCTTAGAATGTATTATTCTAGTACTTGCGTATATTCAAAATCAACAGAATGTAGTTTCTAAAATTAAAAAAAAAATGGAAATTTTGCAAAAATAAACAAGAAATATTTATTAAAATATAAAATATAGATAATCTTGATTTTATTGTAAATAAATTTCAGTCCACTTTTATGGAGTTTAATTAAAAAAAAAACAAAGTTTTTTTTAAAATGATAAACTCAAATTTTTGCATCATTTAGCAACAATTTTTTAATTTATATATCGCAGAAAAAATTAACATATTTGATATCGATGAGACATAGGTTTAAAGTTAAAAATTTATATTCTTTTTATTAGATAATTTCAAAAAAAAATATTCGATTATAAATTTTAAAATTTATAATTAAATTAAATTAATTTAAATTTAAATTTTTATCTACTATATATTTTACAAAATAGTTAGTAAAAGGCATCATAATAATCTAAAAAATATACGCTGTAAAAAAAATTGGATAAATTTGCCCCCCAATTTTCTTCCGCGAATTAAGTAGATACAAAACTCGAGAAAATTCGTTAAATGAGGCCCATTAACATTTTAAACCATAAATAATAAGTGCTCCAGGCAATCAAATTTCAATAAGAAGTTTTCTTATTTTCAGCACAACCTCAATATCAGCGGTTAAGTCTATCACAACTTTTTAAATAAATCTCAAAAAAATTTCAAAAAAAATTTAAAAGAAAGTAATTGGAAATTGAAAAAAGTGAATTAATAATAAATAAATAAATTTCACTATTAGTGCATTCAATTAGAAAAAGTCAAAAATTATAAGAATTTGATTGAAAAATTACAAAAAAATTAAAAAATACTTAGATTAATTTTTTTTACCCCATATCGATAAAATAAACAAAAGACCGAGTTATGTAATCCTATGAAATATTTAATTTCATAAGTTATGTTAGCTTTTTTTGATTTAAAATTTAATTTTTTATAAATTTTTCTCTAAAATTATTATCAATTTTTTACTTTTTTTATCTCCGATTATTTATTACCAAATTCAATTAATCCATCTCGAATTAATTTTTATTCAATTTTCATTTATATACACTTTTTCCAAATACATATATATTTTGATTTGGTACTGCTTTTTTTTTTTTGAAATTGAATTAGAAAGTTTTATTTGACTTTAATAATTTGTATACCCAACCAAGGAGTTTTCCAACTACCCCCAACCTAGATTCATTAAAATTCGAAAGTTGGTTTTTTATGTCTGAGCGGATCGGTGCAGGTATGAATCGGCCGATCGTCTCATTTCCTTTTATTTCCCATCGAGAGCAATTTAATAAGATTTGTTTGACAGTTTCAGGCACATCGATTTTGCAAAAGGGATAATTTTTTTTGAATTTCTCATCTAAAAATTTCATATTTGGTGGTCGCTGGACGGTCAGAAAGGACATTATTCTCATTTTACCGATGTCCTGGAGGCCAAGTTTTAGGTCAGGGTACAGCAGCTGAAGATTCAACCAGTTTCCTTTTCCGCCGATTTTTCAGTCCACCGTCCACTGGTGGATTTTGGACCGGTTATTTTTATTTTTCCTGTCGGCTATGGTGATGGTTTTTTCACCTTTTGAATTTTGAACACAAATTTTTTTTATCCATCTTGCAATGCCAGTCACCCAGGTTGCCATTCTGACCTTGATGAGCGACTTAACGAGGCTAACTATCCAAGTTTTTAAAGTTGGAAATTTGCGATATGCTCGCTCTCGAGCAGTGCTGGTTTTTAGGCAGACAGATTTTATCCCCAGCTCGGTTTAGACCCGTTGCGTGGATGCAGACTTACAAACATTGGCAAAAAGTCTGATGGCTTAGTCGATATCGGCCGATATCGGCTTGAACCTGGCTTCACTCATGCCAAAGGTCTCGCCTCCGTAACAGTCAATAGGCATTAGAACCGAAATTATGAATTTTATTTTTGGGCTAACAGGTACATCCCTACGTTTCAAGAAGCTATATGCAGCATAAAAAGCCTTTCCGGTCTTTAATTTGTTGTTTTTAATGGTCCCAGACACGTCCCATTTATATTTCAGTGCATAGCCCAAATATGTGTAATGATCAGTTTTTGGGATATTTTGACCTTTTAGTGTCAGATCGGACGATTGGGGGCCGGCGAAATTCATTGCACCACACTTGGATGAATTTTTCATGTAAATGACGGGCGTGCGACTTTATAAATTTATACATTTTTT
>LSSL01005380.1:0-16237 GCA_001953115.1 Smittium mucronatum
GGGGGGGGGGGTATCTATTTTTGATTTTTTTTAGCACAGTTTTTAATGAAATTATCTTTCAATAAAATTCTGTGATACAAAAAAAACATAAGATTTAGTATTTTAACGCTTAGAGTACTCTATTTATTCAAGTAATATAAAATTAAAGAGGGTAAATTCTAAATTAATATCAATTGTCCAATATAAGAAATACGGGAGAATCTTCTCAAGACCAAGCCTTTTTTTCTGTATAAGCCATTGGCTAAAATAAAATTTAATCTTCATAAAACCACCTAAAATTGAAAAAAATCTAGCTTTATAGCAAATTTCTACATTTTTCCAATAGATGAGAGTTTTTTTTTTTATTACGCTATATATTATATAATAGTAGACTACCAATGCAATTGAGACCCTTAAAGGTGTTAAATACTTGATATTAGATATAATTTTAAACGAAAAAAATGGCTTCAATTATTTCAAATGTTTTGAAAAGCGTTTTAATAATTATTTTGATGTTAAAAATCCACTATAAATCTTAAAATAGATTTATTTTGTAGTAAACGCGTTTTATTTAGTAGTTTAAATTAATTTGATAATAAGATTATTTTCAAAAAGCGTAAATTTTATAAATAAACTCGTTTTATTCAGAATTAATGCTTTTTTTCAAATTATCAAATAGAATAATTTTATAATTAAGTTCCATCTATTTTCATAAAATTTACCAAAACTAACACCAATTAACAAAAATATGGAGTTTTTTAAATTAATTGCATGTTTTATCAAAATAAAATTTTGAATGCTTTATTAGATATTTAAATTTATATAGTCATTAAGAGGAATTGCTGTGGAAGCAAGAAATAAAATGCGAATTTTTTAGAGTTGTATCAATATAGTAATTGCATCTGTGTATATTATCGAAATTTTCCCGTCAGCAATTTGACACCTAAAGCATAACTGTCTGATAATATTAAATACAAATATATATAATTTGCTTTTAATTTTTTCATCGTTTTTATTTATATAAATGGCCACACAAATTGCTGATTAAAAGATACAGATCGTTTTTTGAAAAAAATTAAAAACAAGGATGTTTTTCGATAAAAGTTATAGTTAATTTTTCCAACCATTTAATAGAAATAGGAGTATCTTTATTATTTTAGATAAACAAAAGTGTTTTTGAAACGTTTCAAAATCAAAATTTATGCTTTAGTCAAGTTTTCTTTATACATATTTAGGGAATCAGACTTTTAGGCTCTATATTAAAATATCAAAATTACATATGCTTACCATTTTTTTTCTAAAAATGAATACAAGAAAAAAAATCCAATTTTTAATCAACATATTTTAAATCCCAATTTAGAACTTTTGACCCGATTTGTTTTAAAAATTTAAAATCATTATAAGCTTATTATAAAGTTATTATATTTGATAATTTGAACAAAAGCATTGATTTTGAATAGAACGCGTTTACTACATAATAAACCTATTATACATTTCTAGTGTATTTTCAATATTGTAAAATATTATTGTAACGCTTTACAAAACACTTGAAAACATTGAAACTATTTTTTTTATTTAAAAATATATCTAATATCGAGTATTTAACACCTTTAAAGGCCTCAGTTGCATTGATAGTCTGATATTATATAATATCCTACCTGTATATTTCCAAATTACAAAAGTAGAAAGCTTTAATAGGGAAGTGTCCGCTCTCAAAGAGAATCTCTCGTATTCATCTTAGAGAAAATTAAAATGTTGTAAATATTAACTACTAATGCCAACATCATTCAGTTTGTTGGCTATTAGCTGTTTCAGGGCCAGCGGCGCAAAAATGGCCTTTATTTTTCGGCCAATTCAAAAATAATTAACAATTGGATTTTATAATTGGGGCAATTAAATATCAACGAATAGAATACTTCAAATTACACAAATGGGAATTCAATACATTTTATACCTGAGAAAAGAAAATTAACAATCCATTTTTATGCCCAAAGAAATTAATAGTTAATATTCGCTGAAGTAATTGCTTCAAATTTGATGGTAATCATAATTAGTCCAATTATGTTGAAAAAAAAAATAGTATGTTTTTATACAGAAACTGGTGTCGAATTGAATGATAACCTTTAAGGATTAAACATTCTATATTCTAGCAAATGTGGTAAATGGCAGTTCTTTCAGACCAGAACTTTTTACATTCATTCCATTAGCTAATCATGTATTTTTATCACAAAAAACCAATTAATATAAAAAGATCACTCAAATTTACTAATTATTTATTATTTTGCCAATAGAAATAATAATACTTTGTATATCAATTTTGATTGCCCAATAAATATACTTGTTGTTTTGTGTTGTTTTTGAATTAGGGCAGTAAAAGTTTCTGAATGAAATATCTGCTCTAAAAATGAATCTCCCAAATGTAAGAATACTTGGAAGCTATGAGCACTCAAATTCTAGCTCTGATTATTGGTGGTTTTATACAAATGGACGAATGGTTGATAAATAATAAAGAAATACCATTTGATAGAGATAATGAAGTAGCCAAGTAAAATATTGGATGAATATTGGTCAATAGTAGAGCATAACTTACTTTATTGGAAATGCCTATAATCACGGCGATTAAACGGAGCTGAAACCTTTTCTCCTTTGACGAATTATTATTATTATTTGCCCTTTCATGGCCGTATTAGTTTTTTTTAGCAGAAAAGAGAACAGACAAGCCTAAAACAACAGAATATCAGCAGAATCTATTTCCATAGAATACTCTTTTTTATTAATAAATCAATTGTCTGAAATTGCAAACAAGAAGAAATGTCAGGAACAGAAAAGCCAGTACCATACCCAGTGATTGACACTGATCCAAGATTTACTCGAGTGATCAGATATTTCCGAGGTGTAGATTATTTGGGTGGAGTAGCTGTAGCTGCTTTCGGGCCCGGATTAATGTATTGGTTTGAAAAGTACCAGCCTTCTGGAAATTCAGGAGCTCCATTGAGGGCAGCCATGAAAGCAGCTGGTGTGGTCGGTCTCTTGGCTGGATTCTTGCATATGTACACCCAATCGAGTAGTAAGTAATTTCTATAGTTATACTCAAATATTCTGTTTTTTTGCTATTATTTATTGTGATTGATTGTTGATTCATATTTTCCTTTTTTTTTAACACTAATTAAATTGATTTGACTTAATGTTATAGTGAGATTTTTGGGGTATAAAGAGAATGCACGTGAAATTAAAATGTTCAGGGAAGAGTATGCTAGATTGAAAAAAGAGGGCAAAACAATGGAAGGCTACTCAATGTTATCCCCCGATTTGCAAGCTGTTGCTGCCCGGTATTCAACAAACTCTATTCTAAACGTCGGTTTGCTGCCATGGTTCAATATCGTTTCCCACCCATACCACGGTCAAAGTGAGGGCGTGATTCCCAAAGAAGATTTGTAATAAAAAAGCGACAACTTTTGAAGGTTTATATAAATGAATAGTAATAAAGATAATTAAATGAAATGTACAAATTTTTATTAGAGTGTATGTGGATATTATAATAACTAGTTTTGTAGCCTGTTAATTTGATCTTGTAGTTTAGAGATGGTGAGTTTATATTCATTAATTTCGGCTTCGTATTTAGCAGTTCTAGCAGCGTTATCGGCTTTCAGTTGTGTGATGTAGTGTGCAGCTTGGTGGAGGACTTTACCCTTATTCTTCTCGCATCCGGGAACCAGAGATGAAAGGAGATTTACTCCAGCATTGATATGTTCACGGCGGCGTCGCTCCACCTGCTTATGATTTTCGCGGCGGACCTTCTGCCATTCGTGACTTCCTACAGGGAAACGATTAAGGGAGGAGGAAGAAGGGCCAGAGCAGATATTAATGTTGGAAGGTGGCGTAGAGGAGCTATTGTTCGAAGGAGGGGGGGATTGAGGGGGGTTTTCAGTGAAAGGGTAGTTGGAAAAAGGAGGGGCGTTGGAGTTGCGACGGGAACTCTGATAGCTATGACAATCATCATTTGGGTGATTACTATACTCATCAAGACTGGAACCACTATGCAGTCGTTTTTGAGCAGTTGAAGACAAGTCTAATAGGTCTTTAGCAGAGGAGTAAATGTTTTCAGGATCGTGATTTTTTGAAAGAGAAATCATTTTTATGGGTCTAAAGGGATAAGAATTCTGGTAGTCTTTTCCGGAATACTCCCGAGGATTTATTCCGGGCTGGTAATTGTTATTCAAAGAGTCTTTCTGGGAATTGATTCGAATTTGTGCATTTGCATATTCGGTATGTCCTGATTTAGAAAATTCATCGGGAAGAGGAGGGCTTTGGGGTTCATTCTTAAGAGGGGGGGTTTTAGGAACTTGAGGTATGTTGGAATTTGAGTCGACGGTTCTATAATGGAGAGTATGCTCTAGTTTGGGAAGATAGACGCCCTGTTGGGAGTCGTCATCATTTAGAAGAGAATGTAAACTCTTTGGATAAGAGGTTTTATGTGGTCCAGCCATTGAGATGCGATGAGAAGATATCGCAGCATTCGGAAACATTTTGGAGAATTATTAATTCAATCGATAAATGCTTTGAACTTACTAAGGGAGTGTATACCAAGTAGAAAGGTGGGATTAGCATAAACAATAAAGATATTTAAATCCTTTATTTTGATTTCTTTTCTTCTGATAAGGAAATTACAATAGAAGATAACGAATCAAAAATTCTAGTGAAATCTTATGCACATTCGGGTCCCAAGACAAACGAGCGAAATATTGTTAAAGATTCCTGGATGGCAGAAGTCTTTTGATGGATATGGAAGTAAAATTATCTATCAAAATAAATAAAAGTTGTAGGGTAATATAAATAAAGAATACAAACACTCTATTATAGAGTGGTATTTGCTAAATATATGTAATTTGTATGATAAAAATCAAGTGTCTAAAGGTGTATTTTCGGGACAAAAAACGAACAAACTCTTGAATCCCAAATTTATGCGAGACCCAAACTATCAAAAAGAGGAGTATCGAAATACAATATTTTATTGTAGGAAGGAATCTCAAATAATAGAAAAGGGATTTTGCGAAATCAGGATGCTGTGTTACAAAAAAGGATCTTTAATCTTTAAAGTAATCAAAAATGGTGAAGTGTTTTTTTCCCTTGAGAATTTGAAATCTCTATAAAGATAAAATGGTGCTGTTCAAATTCAGGAACAAAAAATAAGGGGGAGGGAATGTGGGTGAGACCAGTCCTGATTTGGAAGATATTGAATAGGAATCGATGAAATAAAAAAGGTCGAAGAACAAAATGACATCTCAACCCGTCAGAATATATCTGCCTGAAAGAGGCAATGTATCAAAATCAAAGGGTACCTAGCTTTTCCATTATATATTATTGGGCGGGTGTACGCTGGGAACATCTGGTGTTTTTCCTATTGCATAATAGAGCTGTAGACAATTTATTGGGTGTAGTATTTGTCAAGCATTTTAGCATAGTGTAATCCAATAACAGCTATTTTTTTGGCTCATCATATGTGAAAACCAGTAAAAACATCATATTTTTATAAATGGATAGGAAAAATAAACCAAATGTGGTACCTTTGACAAAAATATTTAGCAGTCTGACCAATTATGGAATATTTATTAGCTAAAATAGCAAGTATGGACAATTATGGTACTTATTTAATAAAAAAACGTTAATCGAAAAGCCAATTGTGGTACCGCTATTTCATAGGAAATCGGGAAAAACAATCAAGTGCAGAAATAAAAATTAATGGAAATCCCATTTGCAAATAATAAAATATTATCCAATAATTAGTCCGGTCACATATTTTCTGCATTTATTACAAACAAGATTAATTAATCACGTGAGAATCCAATAGAAAATAGTGGAGGTAGTGTCGTGATTAAAGTCCATGACCAATTGTGCAAATGCAACTTTCTATGTCATGTGAACGAGGGACAAAAACTGAAAGGCAACAAAAAAATGGGGGGGGGGGTAATCAACGTCTTATATTTTCAACCCCTTTATCCACATACTAATTACATAACTGAAACGGATCTAAATCCATAAAAGCTAAAAGTGTGATGATGTTTTTTCTTGGATAAACCAATTATCATAAATTTATTTAACAATAGTTTTCCATTCGTCAGTAACGTTTCAGATGATTAAACATACGTTATTTGAATAGTTTTAAAGGCCAATACTTTAGCCATTTTAAGACTGGAATTTATCTAGAGTTTCTAATTTATAAAACACACTATTTTCATTTGGTGATGGTAAACATTACATCAATTGCAAATTTGGCAAAATTGATAAAAACATGAATATTGGCTGCAAAATATATGCCATTTTTACACCATCGGCACTGAAAAAGATGTTTAAATATGTATTTTAGATTACTTTATTGGCGAATGGTGGAACACACCGATTTATTACGGATAATTTTTATCTACTGTTAACAAATCATTTAACATATCTTGGTCATGAGCTCTTATCACGTTTCTACAGATCTGTATGTTCTTTTTCATAAAGTTGGGCCGTGATGTGAATTTAGTCATGGGATGCACTTAGTGCAAAGAAAAATAGGTGATTGGATATCTTCTTACTTTAGGATCGGTTGATCTTGGAAACTTACTCGCTGATCGTTAGTGTAGACCAGTCCATTAATCAGCTGACTGATTTAATTATTTTTTTTCCTTGAAATTTTCAGCTGATTTGCTGTTGGTTAATAACCCTTTCGGGATTAAGTATGGCACAGTTGTCGACGATTTAAGCTTGATAAAAAGCAAAACTTATTGCTTATCCCCAAATATATGATTTCTATTGGGATTATATCAACACCATTAATTAACTAATGGTTTATTTACGTCAGGTCTGTCTACAAATGGTTTTCCGCCCTGAAAAAGTCAACCCTAATTTTATCCAATTCAAACGATCCGGCGTTTCAATTTATTTATTGGTGTTTTACGTTAAATGGGTAGTAGAGTTTATATGTAAATAACTGATATTTCAAGATAAATCTGATTTTGATCTTATAGTTCTCCTAATATCTTATTTGGGGCAGAAGATTCGATAGTGAACTATTTTTTTCTTTAGCATTTTAGATTATCTAAATTAAGTTAAATTTTTATACCAACTGATAATGATGGACATAAATATAGATTACTATTTGAATCTTGGATGAAGGTGACTGAGAAGTGAGGTGAATTTTTATGTAGAAAACCCTCTTATGGAACAAAAACATGATAATTTTAGAAAGCTGGACATAAATTCAATTGTAATTGGACAAAATAGCTTAATAGCCTGTTTTTTTGAATAGTTGAATCTATCTGCCAATAATATTCTATGATATTAAAAAGGACTAAAAAAATTGCATCATTCTTTGACAGGATATTCAACGTCTTCCTAGTTTACTATAAATGCTTATTGATTTGCTAAAAGTCTATGGCTAAAATAATCAAAAGCATTATCCCTGGCCAGGATATCAAAATCCATGTATTGGATGATTGTTCAGGTAATATCTAGCATGCCTTTCACAAAAGAGATTTCTGTGTAAAAAAAATCCCATGAAAGCACTGAACTAAGTTGATTATTAATACAAGTATGATGCCATTTTCACATTTGGCCATTCATTGTACACCTTTTTTGTTTTTATATTAAGCTGCAATTTTTTAGTAGGAAACATGCTCGAATCACAGTCTTTGATTACATGCTTTGTTGCACAAAAAAAGCGTGGCAATTAGACGTTCATAACACAACCGAGAATATTGGCCGATTCAGAATATGAATGACATCAAAGTGTACAGATTTGATTATGCCATAAATTTATAACAATAGGTTGATCAATATTTTTTTAGATCAATTATTAATATCTTTACGATTGTTTTTTTAAAATTAAATTTTAACCAACCATTAGCATTCGGGATTTATAGTACGATGAATGCAATTAAATAATTTTATTGCTATTATTAATTGGATGAAACAATCATTGTTATTCTAGCATTGAGTTACATAGTGGTATTTCAAATATAAATCGGCCAATAAATAAAAACGTGGTCTTCAAGGTTCCGAAAACCGAACTTTATTTTCCTAAAACATGGAAGAAATTGTTCACTGAATAAATCGGTTCTCCAACTCTAATATTAACAGAGCATTAAATGACGGTATTTTTACTTAGAGCCCCTAGATTCAGTATTTCAAAAATGTAATTTGTTCAACTAACAAATCAAATATCATAAATAATAGTATACGCGAGCAAATAAGGCATTTCCCATACGAAATAGATGAAACTCACATGCGAGCAGGTCATCTATTTGGGATTTATGAAAAAACATTTCTATTTTACTACCATCTTGTCATATGAGCATAAACTACTCTCTGACGGAGTTTACGCGTGTGTCAAGATTCAACGAATACACTTTGAATATGCTCATCCAGCTCTTTGATATCAGGTCTAGTGACCTATAGCCAAGTATGTTTAAAATGTGTCTATTTATTTTTATCTTTATGGGGTATTTTTTTTGTTGATGACACTTTTGTATTCATTTATTTTCCAATACTCCAATTGGAATAGGATTTGTAATTATTGGCTTTTCATTCAAATTCACTGTATAATAAAAAATTAAAATATACTAGAAATTAATAAGTTGGAATTCTAAAGTAAAGTAATGACTATGAATTGCTTTTGTCGGTTATCACGACGATTGTGTTTTCAAGCACAACCTCAACTGATTTAGCTATTATACCAAATAGTTAAAGAAAGCTGGTCCTCAAAACTATTCTGACAATATTGAGTGAAATGTAAGTGTACATGTGATTTGATTTGATATATTTGTCAAAACCGTACACTTTCCAGCAAACCATCTATTGGAATTATCCCTTTCCAGGCTTAAAAATGCATTGAATTCCTAATAGTGAAATCCAACATTTTCGATTCGAAAATATAAAAAGGTAAAGCAGCTTTGTGAATTATTTTTTTAGAAAAAATAGTTTGACCAAAAATTGAATAGAATTCCTATACATCAATCCTAATAGAGTTAATTTGTCAATTTTTGCTAATACTATGGTCTGATACATTTTTTTTGTTCGTGCCTCCAATATTATTTTTGTTTACAGAAGGGAAAAAAATCACATATAAAACAATAAAAGGAGCAGTCCATCACCTTTGAGTGATTATAAATGATTGACCTATGATAATCGACGGCTTATCAATCAATATTTTTCTCTTGATAATCTATACATATATTAACCCTCCATAAGCGGATGGAACAATTTCATTGTATATATCTTCAATAAAAGCTAAATATCCTATAAGAATCATTTATTTGCTTATTGGTTTTTTAATCACCCAATAAAAGAATAGCCTCACTGAAAACAGACTGACGTAATTGAGGCCAAAACCGCATCTTTGACTTCAATTAAGTACATCCGCCTGTGAAGGGTTAACTCTATTAACGGTCAATGTAAGATACGCAAATTTATTTGCTAAATTTTAATAATCCTATTTGAAAACCACAACAATATAGCCAGTAGGATGTAGTTTTACGCTTTTTCAATAACTCAAAGCTGCGTAAATAATTATTATTAATGATGGGCAACTAAGCTCAAGTATTGTTAAAGGGCCAATGGCAAGATGTATTTATTGAGACACCATTGATAACCAATATTTATGCTACTTTGATTTCCCCAAAATAGTTTTACATTATATTAGTTGTTTGATTTTTATCGTCATATAGATATCTTTTATCATATCAAATCGAAGAACATAGACTCTCTGGGTGTTATCCCTTTCAGGGACGGAGGTACAAAAAATTATCTTCATTATTCAGTCAAAAAAAAGCTACACCTTTTCAGAACCAAACTCGAAAAAAGTAACCCCAATTTCGAAAACAGTAAAATTGATTACAAAAACGTAAAATATTATTGGTTTTTAGTAAAATCAATTACGAAAATTGTAAGGATATATTGGATAAAAGTCTAATAAATTAAAAAAAAGCAAATATGAATTTAAAAAAAGTAAACCCAATTTGGGAGCAGGATACTAAACTATTTTTTGCTGACATTTAATACTTTCTAAAAGTGTATATATTCCAAATAGCTTTTCAAATATATTCGGCAAATGTGTTTTCATTTAGAATAACTATCGTATAAGGGATGTGCGTTTGGATAATACTTCACACAATATAAATAAACGATGTAAATTTTAGGCTTCAATTTAATTTCCCAAAACTTGTAATATCAATATATTTCAACCCTTCCATTACTATTTGAATAAAATTAAGGAGATATTGCACCCATGAAGGCATAAATAGTGCTAAGCGACTTATAAAAAATAAATGAATTAATCTTAACGAGGCCAAAATTACGACCAAATATTCATTTACAGGGGTTTAATATAAAATACTCTAATTAGTGAATATATTTAACTGAGCTTACCAAATTTATTGAGCTTTCAGTGAAATTAATGGTATAATTTTTACGAAAATCTAATACAAATAGCAGGTGGAAATGTGTTATAACTTAAATTTCTACTTTATGGATATACAGCATCTTTTAGATAGTTTAATATTTTTTAAGTATTTCTTCAGGAATACTTCTGTAATTTAACCAAAATGGTGTATTTTTGACTGGGCTTTTTGCTACCAACTGAAAATTCATAAACATAAACATAAATTCAGAAAAAACGCGCAAAATATAATTCTACTTATTCTATTTCCTGTTTAACATGCTCAAATTTACTTATATCCTCCGAATCGTTTTAGTTTATTGATTTACTATGTCTAAAATAGAATTATGGGGTAAAATATAAAACCAAGTATCTAATATCTAATAACATATCAAATAATGGTATTAAAAATAGATCTTTTAATCCTTTCAGGGGCAGCAGTAAAAAAAATGGCTTTCACTTTTTGCTCAATGTTTTCATTAGACTAACATTATTTGTATACCATTGGATAAATCGAAAAGCTAGGCCAACTGAAAGGATTAATTTTAGCAAATAGATGTGAGGCTTCAATTTAGGCCCGGAAAGGGTTAAAGCGAATTCCCAAAAAAGCATAAACTAAAGCAACTCTTCCCAAATTGGATTTTCTTATTTTTTAATTTATTGGACTTTTATCCAATACATTCTTATTTTTTCGAAATCGATTTTACTAAAAAACCAATACGATTTTACTTTTTTCAAATTTGGTCCTAAAAAGGTATACTCTTGAAAAATTAGTCTTTATAATTAGTTGCATTTTTATTATCGTCTAAAATTTAATATTTACTTTCACAAATAGGAGTTCAGTATGTTTATGGGTCCGAGAAGGGCTAAAGGGTTAATCTAAACCGAATAAAAATCGCAGTTTGATTAAATAGTTGGCTCAAATATAAGCATCAAATCTATTGAACCAAAAATACAGTATTTAGCTGGATTTAGTAGGTTTTAACTAGAGAATCCAAATTTTCCCGATTAATCAATAAAATCGAATAAACTTCGATTTATCACGATTAATAGGGAAAACCCAACTTAGTTATGCCACAATATCGTTATTCAATTTTTAAAGATAATACTTTCGTCTATACATCCTCTAATTATTTATATCATAGGCATGTTAATAAAATAGATGATTTCTATCCGAAAAATCTTTGGCGATTTTATTTTCATTGATGCTCAATATATCCAAATGTTTTTTTATCAAGATTATTATATGTGCAATACGATATTCACATACCAGAATTGCTATATCTGAGCATATTTTAATAAGTGTTATCACATTACCCGTATATAACCTGTGATTAGATTTTTTTAAGAAAAAGCTTCCAAAAATAAGTGAAACTCACACATTTTAATTAAAAAAATTGATATAATTCTGCAGCTAAAATATGCGATGAAATTTTTTTACTCATAATTTTGTATAATTAATATGTTACATTATATAAATAACTAGAAACAAAAATTTCGATCTATGAGTTATGTTTTTAATAAATCTATATATAAATAAATTCGGATAATATGATGATTAATTTTAATCTACCATGTATGTATATTTATATATATATATCTTATAAGGAATGAAATCACAAAAAAACCCCCCAATCTCTAATCGCCAAGAAAATAATAGCGCTTAAAAGCCATATTTAAATAGGACAATTTATGACTTCCTATTATTTTTTGTACTAAAAAAATTACAAATTTTTATGCTTTAATAAGTTATCTACTATAATTAGAGCTAAAATAATACTCATGGGTAAATTTATTTGTATTATTTTTAGAATTTTTTTATTTTTTCCTCGTAGATGTTTTTTTAGAAACGTCTATCGGCTAATGAAAAAAAATAAAAAAAGTAAAATAGACGCATATATTAAATAGCTATATATTATTAATTACTCTAAAAAAAAATGGTTCTAATATTAATTAATTAATTTTATTTATTAAACTTCTTTCAAAAAAATATATTAATTTAGAACGATTCAGTCTTGAAACCGTTGAAAAAAAAAGATATATACTGAGAATTTGCCACATGTATGTTATAGAAACTTTAATTTTAAATACATTTGATATGTATATATGTCACAAGAATAATCTAAATAAAATTTTGCTTAACTATGATTTTGGGTGGGTATTATAAATAAGTGAGGAAGCTTTAGTGCCATATAACGGTTTTATTGTTAAAAAAACCTGTTTTCCTTTTAAATGTGAATAATAAATATTTTTGGGATTAAATCGATTTGGTTAAAAACAACACCTAAAGATTTTAATTTTCAGTCTAAGAAAGAAGAAAGAAGTATTTTTCGTTCTTCACACGCTTTATAAAAACTGCATACTCTTTCAACTTATTGGAAGATAATTAACTTTTTTTATTATTACTGTATGAAAAAAATAGAAATTAGTAGTAATCGAACAATTATCTGGGGATATTACTACAGGAACGGTGATAGCTCTACCTGCAATTTATGCCAAAGCGTTATAAGGTACAAGAGGGATACTATTAATCTTTAGCTTACCACTTGAAAAAACATGATACTGATTACAAAAAACATCAGGAAGAAAGAGAAAAGAGAAAAAAAGAAATATCTAAATCCTTTAGCAATACAAAACAAATATGTGCGTATTTAACTGCTAATGATGAATTTTCAATAAATTCGATATCAAAAAGCCGATTTATAAAGATAATTCCAGGATTCTTAACATCCCTTTTCCATCAAGCAAATCGACTATAAAGAAAAAAATATTCGATTATCATAAAAAAATGTTTTAGAGATAGCGGAAATAATCCAAAAAAGAAAAAGAAAAAAGAAAAAAGATTCAGCATAACTTTAGATGAATGGAAAAATATAAAGCTAGATCGATTTTTGGGAATAAATGTACATTTAAATGGCGGGAAGGTCATAAATTTGGGTCTTGTAAAAATATATGGTATTTGCACATCAGAAATTTTGGTGGAGTTGGTGACAAATAGATTAGGTATTTTTTGTTTAAATTTTATAAGAGATTTAGCTGGGCGAACAAATGATAGCGCATCAGTTATGGTTAAATATGGGTCATTGATACCACCAGAAAGCCAACTATCCTTAAACCATGGTATCAATATAGACATAACAAAAGTTTTATATCGTAAAGAAAATGACCATGGAATTTTGGAACAGTCACAGATAAATTTTTTAGATGAAAACTATGGATTAGAAATCAATATAGAAGATTTTAGTGATACCTTAGATATCGAAGTTTATCCAAACACTGTTCTTTTTCATAGCTGTGATATATATCGAGATATGCTATTACATACAATAAAAATTATAAAACATATAAAATGTTCATCTATAAGAAATAGAGACATCCAAAACCTAGTTTTTAAAAGAAATGGTAAAAGACTTGAAATGAAGACGGACTCAAGGATTGGATGGAACTCGATAGTTCCAATTCTTGAAATGTTTTTACTGCTTCATGTCATTTTTAGAGAGTATTTAAATGAAAGTGGTGGAGAGTATAAAAAAATATATATTTGCGTAGATTTAATAAAGCAACACAAGCTACATGAGGTACTTAAACCTTTAGAAAGGGCGATCGAGAAATTTAGCTTAAACGATATTATCTTGACTGATGGAGATATAGCCTATCAAATAATACATAGATTTTTTGCAGAACTTGAAACTTGCCTTTCATTAAAACTGTTAGAATCTATAAAATAATATTATCATAGAAGAAACATAAAAGGAGTTTAAGCTTTTAATTTATTAAAAACAGCAAAAATTCCTGAAAATTTAATTCAAAATGGAGAAGTAATACTTAAATATTCAAACAAAAATGAGATAATTGAATTTATATCGAATACATTCTATAGAATGTTCGAATACACTTCTGAAATCAATAACAGTCAAGACTTGGAAATTTGCACTTTGAAAAAAGACCAATCTTTTGATGAAGAATATGAAGAGATTTCTAATTTGCAACTATCTGATCCGGATAAAAATTCATCGTTAGAATCTATATAAGATGATATCTAGTTTTATTTAGTAAAAAAAATTAAAACCAAAAATTCGGAAAAATCACATTAAAAGCCTGTTAAAAATTCAGCCAAAATCAACATCATCTGAGCGTACTTTCTCGGTTTCAGGTGAATTTTGCTCTAAAATAAGAAACATAATGATTCATAAGCTTTTAGACTCTCTTTAACTCCTTATTATTAAGAATATAACTTTCAATCGAAAAATGATTCTTTATTACAAAAAAAGACAAATGCACTATCTTATTATCTATTCATGCATTTAGAAAATTTCTCTGTCTATATAAAGCTCTGTATAAAAATACAAACAAATTTTTATTTTTTAATACCTTTTGAATTTTATTTATTCTTTATCTTTAATATCATTTTAAAGATTTACTAACATCATTAATAGCTATATTTTTTATTGCTTTAGTTCGGAAAAGTTCCGAAAAAAGCCAAAACTACTTATATTTTAGTATTTTTCTGACTATGACATGTTTTTTATTATTTAATACTCCTAACACAAACTCGAGGAATATTAAAGAATTTATATAGGATATTATAAGAGTTTTGGGGCTAGTTTTAGTCCATAATATAAAAATTTCCGGAAATATTCATCTATACGATGCTTGGTGTTTTATTTAATAATTCTTTTAATTTTTATAGAAAATTTTCATACTTCGAATAAAAACTTATTTTCACATTCATAAATATATATTAAATGATCTTTTGCAGTTTTCAGACAATTTTAACTAGTATTATTATTAAATAGTTCAAAAAATATTCACCAAGTTCAGCCTAAATTGAATATAAAAAAAAATTCAATAATTTAGTTAAAAAAAATCGATTATTTCGAGATGATATACAATAAAATTTTCTGTTATTAGGCTAACTAAGGCGATTTAAGGTGATTCAAGAACTCTTTTAATTATACAATTATTTTATCATATTCGATAAAAAAATAACTTCTTCAAAAGATGCATATTTTTTTATGGTATTAGAATAATTTGACTATTAAAAAATCAAATATTGATCATAAATTATGATATTGGTAAAATTCATCATACAGTAAAGCAAATATAAGAATATTATACATATAAATTGTTTATATAATAATTACAAAAACGTTATATCAAATATTTTTATTTTCGCATCTAGGATTAGTCCGATAATATTTATTTTATTGAAATTCTATTTTTTACCCGATTGATACTAACTCTAGCTTTTGATTTAAATTTTTGCTTTAATAATACAAGTAAATAATATTTAAAAACAATATCCTCGAATTATTCCTTGTTTTAAAAAACAAATAATTTAACTTTGGGATATATTCTATAAAATCCTGTATATTTATAGAAATTATTCGTATTCATATATTAATTAATATGATGAAAATAGTCTTATAGCTTTGATTTTACTATCAGAATATTCAAATTGAGCTAATGGCATATTTTAGCAAATATTTTTTAAATTTTGAGTCATTTTTTTGTTACAAAAAATATAATAAAATCTCAATTTTATACATGGGTAGCTTAGCTTTAACAGATATTGCTAAAACTGCATTATCAGAAATTAATCGTGATTAATCTTTTTTTTTTTTTGGATATATTAATCGATTAATCGAGTATTGGTTTCTCTAGTTTTAACCCTTTAAGGCTGCAGACGTAAAAATGCCTATCATTTTTTGGTCAATACAAGCATTTAATTCTCAACTCAACTCAAATTGAAATTTGATTTGGTTTTTATTAGCTTCTAATAGAATTTTGGGGTAATTACAAAAATGATCAAGTTTTTAAAAATATTTATACCTTGAACCAATG
>LSSL01005381.1:0-22015 GCA_001953115.1 Smittium mucronatum
AAAACCTGTAATACCACCCATTAGATGAATTGAAATCGGTAATATCCAATTATATAGATATTTGATGTGCTTTTTGTATTACTATAGATGGGGGAAGGACGATTTTGGCAATTCTACCAAACTCATCCATTTAAGATATTTTTTTTCTATTTCCGGCCATTCCGACACATAAACCCTTAAGCTATTATCTTTCTCTTCTGATGTCATTTTTTTTTATCTTTAAAATATTTTCTCAGCATTTTCAACTGTTTTTCTCACAGAAATTTTGGATATTCCGAATTCTCTACCCAGATACCTTTTTGAAATTTTTGGGTTAGATTTCACAATACTTATTATTTACAGTCTTTTAGTTTCAGAAAGTCTAGCTCCTCTTCCTTTTTTTTTTAAATGTTGAAATAGTTCTATTTATTATTTTTTTAAATTTTAGTCTAAATAAATGTTGAAAATTCAATCAAAATTTATTTAACAAAATTTAAATCGAATTTTAAAGCTATCTTTCCCATAATGTAAAAGTTTTATTTGTTTTATATTTGGATATTAATAGAATATCAGAGGGCTTAACAAATTTAATATTTTTTTTCAAAATTAAATACAAGAATTTATTCAAAAACGAATTTTTGATTTTTTTTGATTTTTTTTGAATTATTATTTATTATTTGCCGATTCTTTTTTATAACATTGTTTTTAATTAATACGATCAGTTTCTGTTTCGATAATGTAATAATTCATCATAGGATAGAAATTTCTTTAGATTTTATCCCAACAAAAAATATATTAGACCTCGTGTATTCAAATATATATAAAAATTTTTAATCAAAAATATATATGAACTCATGTAGCAAAAAAATTGTTAATTTAAAATATTCACGCATATATCTAACAACGTAATTATAATGATCAAATAATTTCATTTTCATGTGCAAAAATAAGAACTAAAATTTCCCGAATCTCATCAAATATTATTTAAATTATAAAGAATTTTATTGTGTATTAGCCAATTATTATAAACCTTAATAAATTAAAAAGCAGTTTTATTGGTTATCTCTAAGTGCGCAAAAACTCCTAAGTGCGCACTTTGAATCTGGATGCAAAATGCGCACTTAGGCAGGGTGATACTGTAATACAGTGAATTTGCGCAAATTGATATATTTAGTTTTAACATACTTTAAGCCTTTAAATTATATTACTCACCTAACTTTAATTTTTATTTATTTTAAGTATATAAAAAAAAGACAGGATCTTTTTACACCAAAAAGTATCTTTTTCATTTAGTAATATATATTAGCTATTTATCCACTTAAATCATCTTGCACCTGAAATTTTCTTTTGTTAAACCGTTAATTTATGAATCAGAATCACCCTCCACCTCAAGGGCTTATTCAGCTTTTTCTATTGTTAAATTAGGATAAAAAGTTTAATAAAAAATTTTAGATGGTCTATTTTTATTCCAGATAGCATTTCACCGTTATCATCACAGCTATTATAGCCTATAAATGATATTATATTTTTCCAAATTTTGCAGAAATATGAGCTAGAAGCTTAGTAACATGACTTAGAAATTAATTTGATTGAATTACTTATGTTTAATCCCTTCTTGAACACGAAAAAAGTAGTTTTTTCTGTGTTTACAGATATATTAATTTTGTAATTTTTTAAAATTTAGTGTGCCTTGATAGTAGAAATAACTCCCTGATCCATATATTTTATCAAAGAAGTCGTATTTATTGGAATAAGCATAAATAAAATTTAACAAACATCCTTAAAAAAATATTTATATTTATCCAATTCGTTATAAATCAGCTTAAATTTTTTGGAATCGATATTCTTTCATCTGAAATTATTTTTGAATTCGTATTAAAGTTCGTCATTAAAATGCTCAATAAACATAAAGTATAATATAACCATTTTACGAACATCCTAGGATTAATTCGAACTGATATCTTTTACAAAGTTTTAGAACTGTTTTATCTTAAAAATATAAATATAAATAATATTTGTTTATAAGTTTTTTGTCAAATTTGACCCCAGTAGCAGTTTATCTCCATACTTTATAGGCTTAAATATTGGAAATTTATTTTTTTACACAGAAGAAAAAGTTCTTTTTTGCACGCGTTTCCAATAAAGACGCGTTTCATAGATTATAAATATTTTTTTTGAAAAATAAATAAATAAAGCGATAGAATAGAAAACGAAAATTAAATGATAATTAAAATAATACAAGCCCTTAATTTTTTTATTTAGTTATTCTTTAAGCCGATTAGCGGATTTTTTATACACAATTGATCCTTATAAAGAAAAATTTATATCTTTTAAACCAAGTTGACACTTGAAGTATTCGAAGATTTTACTGCTAGCCAATTTTTTTTTTAATTATCAGTATTTTTTAACTTAATGAGATGAAATATAGATAATTAGTTTTCTTTGATTTCGAAGGTTTTGGCTGTGTAATTTTACCTATAATTTTAATATATCTACTCTTTTAATTTTATTTTTCATCACGAATATATTTTCGGTTTTTTGGTATAACGAAATTTTTTTACTATATTCATGAGGTATAATCCAATTACCTAGTTATTACTAATTTTAAACGATATATCTCATAATTGTTTCATTTATTCATTTGATATTAGCTACTTTGAGTATAATAAAGCTGTTTTACAATCAATTAATATTTTTTATTTTTACTGATATACACACCAGATTAGTTTTTCTTTTATTTTTTTAATCATTTTTTTAAAAAAAATATAAAGATAGATATCAGAATTTCGGGCTTGTAATATTCCAAAGTTACAATAAATATCTAATATATATATATATATATATATATATATATATATATATATATATAGGTTTAAATTCATAATATTATTAATAAATAATGAGATTGGCATTGGATAAAATAAATGAGCAAAAAAAATCTTGGATACATAATTATTTTTTTTCATTTTTTCGAATTTCGAAATTTCGAGAATAGTAAATTCGCGATTAAAAAGGTTTATATATACAATTTTTTGAATTTATAATTATAATTTAGCAAAGGTTTTTTTTTTTTTTAAAAAAAAAGTCATATATGTGCATAAACTCTATTCTTTCTTCAATGGTTATACATTATTTTGTTTTTTTGAAAAAAATTGGTGTGACTCATTTTTTTCAGATGGTTTTTATTAATCAGGTGTAAGATAAATATAATTTATTGGATACATTGGCTGAAAATATAATTAATACTGAATAAAAAGCTTTATTTAATTGGAGATAAATTTATCAAGTGAAAAAAAATAGTAATATTTTTAATTATACTACGCAATAGTCCAATTAAAATCTGATCGCATAACTCATATTTCCCACATACGAAGCGTAAATCATTTTCTGATGAAATATAAATAAAAAGCCAAATTTCCACTCTTGTAAAGTTAATGTTTTCAACTTTGTTTTTTATTCCTTCCTTTTTTGTATATATCATATAAAATAAAACAAACTTTATCCTTAAATAATGGGTTAAATATTAAATATTTGGCAGGTTAATTAAAAAAAAATCAAAAAACTGACCTTTTAACAAAATTTTACAGTTATATAAAAAGAAATATCACCTTTATGTTGGTTAATATTTTTAATATTTAAATGTGTCAAATAATTAAAGTCAGATGATTTATTAAAAATGAGGATATATTTTTTAATGGAAAGATGTTTTTTTAAATTTTCTGAAAACAAATTTTAGGTTCTAGAAAATTAATCTCTACCCCTGGTAAAATTAGAAAAATAATTTATTGAAAATTCGAATATTTTTTGGTTTGTTTATTTTTCAAATTTAAAGTTTAGAAATTATTTTTCATAAAAAAATGAACATTTTTCTGGTGTTTTTTAATTTATTTAAAATGTTTATTAGGGAAAAAATGAATTAGAGTTCGAAAAAATATATCAAAACGTAATAATTAAGTAATTTAAGGCGCTAAAAAATACAAAAAACCCGAATTATTGGTGATTTAACAATTTTTTTGATGGGTTATATGCAGATTTGAGTGTAAATGACTGCATATACTTACAAAAAAATAGTCTTTTAATCGAAGTAAAATTTTGAAAATTGTGCCGTAGTTAATTCTAAACTTTTAATGAGAAAATTAATTTTGAATTAAATTGTGATGAACTGGGTCCATATATAAAGAAAAATAAAATGGAATCTATAACATTGAATACAAATGTTGTATTTGTTATTAGTTTAAAGATGATTATTTTTTTATTAGTGGTTTAAATTTCTAAGTGAATTTGATTCTGTATTTTTTGTCAGATTTATATTGGGTCTCATATCAATTAATATTTTATTTTAACCAAGAATTTTTTATTTTTATTTTTCTTATGAAATGGAAACTCCAGTTATGAGATAGGGTTTTATGCAGAGTTTTGAGGGTTATTAAATAAATAGTATGTTCTGAAAGTTATGAATTTCAAAAAAATAATTCGCTTATTAAATGTTTTTTTTGAAAAAAAAATCATAGTAATTAGATTTTTTTACGATTCCTAAAACCGGATTTAGACCATTAAATTTTAATATATATTGTTGATATTATTAACAAAATGAAAATGAAAATGAAATATATCAGATTCGTGTAATACGAAACTCCAAATACGAATATATAAGGCAATCATTAAATTTCCTCTATATTGTTTAATGGTTTTTGTATGAATGAAATCTATAAAACTTTTTAAAATAAAAAGAGATTTAAAGAATCTATAAAAATCAAATAATAAATTAAATATATCAATTTTTTTTTGAAAAAACAACAAAAAATGCAGTTTTATATCCATCTCATCTTATTATTATAAAAATTCGATTCAAACTTTGAAGGGTCTATTAAATACATAGCTTCCAGCTGAATTGAAATAAGATAGAACTTAATCTATCTATTTATTTTATGATGTAAGCAATTATGTGAAAATTTCTGTAAACCGGTGCACTATTAAAGACTATTTAGTTATATGTGTAAAAAAATACAAAATTTTATCATAACCTTATATTTTTAATCTGAAATAACAATTGAAAAATATTTCAGAACATATAAAAAATGATAAGTTCAATTTCTTTTATAACAGAAATTTTTTAAAGCTAAGAAGTATCATTTCAATTATAAATTCAATTTTCTATACATTTTCATATTTTATAAATAAAAATCCAAATAATGCGTAAAAAATTCTCTGATTTTAACAAAAAATTGTTTTTATGTACCATTTTTAACCGTTTCTCAATAATAAAGGATAATAATAATTCAAAACGACTAATAAGAGATATAAATCAAGAAATCTTTAAAAGTATATTTCCAATTAAAAGCTCTATAATTTAAAAGTGTATACAAAATTTTCAATACGTACCATAAAATTTGCAATTAAATAGATTTTAATGATTCGGAAATTTTAACTTTAAAAATGCAATTTTTTATAGAAATACATGTATTATAAGATTGATAAAAGGTTATCATGATAAGTTGAACCTTAAATTAAATTCTCGGGGTCAAATCAATAACCCCGTGGTAAGAAATTCTAATTTGTAAAAATATTTTTTACCATATTATATTATATTTTATTGGACCAATTGGTTATTTGGTTAATTTTTTTGCAAGATTAGCCAATAAAAATCTGTCAATATGTTTGAGAATGTATCAAATTGTGCCAAAATCAGCCAAATCAACCAATTTTCAGTCAAATTGTGCTATAATAGATCAATCTAGCCAAAATAAGTCAAATAGTAGTTTAAAATAATAAAATATACAAAATTTTGTGTTTTAAAAAAGTACACTAAACACTATAAGACCAATAAAAAAACATAAATATTACTACTTATAAATAATTGATTTTTTGAATAAAAAATATGAAATAATAAAAATATGCCAATAAAACGTTTTTATAGATCTATACATATTCATTCAGTATAAAAATAATTTTTCCAACTATTGAGAGAAATATCAAGATTTAAAAGTTTCATAAAAGGCACCCGTTATTTACAAAGGTAAATTTTTTTATATTTTAAATTTAGGGGAACTATATAAACCCCCAATAATCATTTAATTCTCATAAAAATATAACCCCAAATTTCTATCAGAACATGAAAATCGAATAAAAATCGGAGTATGGTGAAAAGAAAAATCACAAATAATAAATAATTAAAGCTTAAGGAAAAGTAAAAATAAATGGTCACACTTTTTTTACGAATATTCCTTAAAGCCTCTAGATGATCTTATAAGGTAAAAATATTCCTAAAAAATATATAGATGATAATCAAATATCCTTTATTTTATTTGAAGAAGCTTTTTTAAATTTCAATGATTAAATAAAAAGTAGTATTTTTATATTTTAGAAAGTAAAATTATATACAATGGAAGACATACATATGACGTGAGAACTTAACTTTTTATCTTAATAAATATATATATAGCAACTTAAAAAATTAATATAAAGATGAGTGTCAGTAGAAATATTAAATTACTTATTAATTTATAAATTTCTTAATTTAAATTAAATTTTTAAATATAGTTTAGTTAATATAAAATAATAATAAGCTAAACTGATCTTTAAAATATTTGCAAACTGGTGTTTTTTTTAACTTTTTTTGGCCTTCCAACCTTATTCACGACTTGAAAAAGGGTTATATCTACTATTCCTGTAATTTTTTGCATTTCTAGGAATGGGTATATATGTATGCATTTCTTTATTTTCAAGAATTGCTTGCATGAACAGTATATGTATTTCCAGCTGAAAATCCTAGAGCATAAGTAAAAAAATAATTTAATCTTCAAAAAGCTTAGCCATTGTGTCAAAAAATTTCAGGTTTAGTTTTTCATAAGTTACACGATTGAGCCCCTTTTATAAAATACCCATATTTTTTCTCCAATCAAATAAACATCAATTTCCGCATTTTTACAAATCAATGAAAAATCCATGGTCGTTTTTTTATTTGTAATTATTTCTTTTTACAATATTTTTGAAGTATCCAGCTTTTTAAAATCATTATAATCCTGCAAAATAGTCACTGAAATACTCAAAAAATCTAGTATGTTTAGTTTTTCCCATTTTTTATATGCATATTTCAACGTTCTATTGAAAATTTCCAAAAAAAATTTTGTTGAAGGGGGAGATAGGCAATATACCACATACCAGCTGTCGTTTTTCCGGAAATAAAATTTATACATTTTTCTTATCACATTAATTAGCCTGATGAATTTTATCCATATTTCAAAGAAAAAATGCTTTGATTTTTCAAAAATTTCAATATTTGGTGAAAGTTGTGTTTTATTTAAATCCGCATAAACTTTATTTTTTAACACTGGACTGATTCCTTTTAGGGGTTTCAACATATTTTTGGATATGTGGAACCAAAAATGAACTCTTTTGGTTTTATATTGAAAATTTTCAACCGCATTTGAAATTTGCTGAGCAGAAACTGCAATAATTATTCCTATATTCCAGATTATACCAATTTTATTTGGTTCAATTTCAAGAGTGCTCAGTATCCAGGAATATGAATCTTCATTATCCCCGCTTACTACTGTTATTGATATCGGATAGTAAGGTTGTTTATTATCTGAAATCCCAGAGTATATAACAAAGTATTTAATATCAATAAATTTAATTTCGAATCCAGATGCATATTCTCAATCTCTGAAAGCATTTTTACTGAGCCACTGAGGTAAAAAAAATCCATTAAATCACGTATGTCGGATACGTAAGATTCAAAATAAGGTTATCCAGAAGAATAAATCATTTTTAAAAACTCACACATATCAGTGAAATCATCAAGAATGAGGGTTTCATATTTTTTCTCCTTTTTCTATACGTTTCTGATTACGTTATATATTTATCCATTTTAACTACCATTCAATTATTTCTTAATATGCTGTAAATATTGCCGGATTTATGTCCAATATTTTTAATTTTCAGAATTTCACACTTATTAATATTATTTCACGTTCTAATATATTCATCGGAATGTGAATCCTTCAAATAAGTTAGATTATTTCTACCATAAAATCCCGATAGCTTTAACATCGCAGGGCATTTAAAGTTGTTAAATTTTTTACAATAGAATACCGAAGACTTGTAAAATTTTAAGTTCTTTGAATATCTTTTCCTCCAGAATTTTAAATATTCCGAGTATTAGATATAATCCGAATCAACCCATTTATTTATGGCTGGGGGATTTTTGAGTGAACTCGTTATTTAAAATTTAAATGTTTTCCTTTAATTTTTTCAAAAAAGAGTATAAAGTTTATAAAAATATCTTCTAAGCTAAAATGTGTTTTTTCTTTTCTTGGTATAAATTGTAGTGCATTATTATAAAAAATCTAGGAAAGAATCTAGGAGAGCTATTGAAAATGAGGAATTTTAAGGGTTTGTATTCATTGGTTGTATTTTTTTAAACTTTTATGCTAAAAATCCCTTTTTTCTTCATTTTTTTTCAATCTGACAATTTTTTATTGGGGAATACCATAATTTGACTAATTCATTCTAAATCGATACAATTAAACACAATTTGATTTAGATTTAAACGATTATACTGGTTTTTACACAATTTGATACAATTTCACACAAATCGACCTATAAATACATTTTAACCTTTTTACAATTTCATATACTAAACAATATATAAATGAAAATAATCGCCCAATAATTAGTGGCAAAATATCATTCGATTCCATAACCACCAAAAGATAACCAAAACCACTTGGGGGCCAAAATCACCAAAAAACAATCAAAAAACCTCTAGTTCAAAATCATATACAGGTTATATTAATTTTGGTTGTTTAAAATATGACATAATAATAAATTAAAAAAACGAAGTTTATAATTAAAAACCAGATTTGGGGCCTTATTAAAGAATTGAAAAGTCTTTCAATAAAAGAAAGAAACATTAAAAGTAAAAAGTGTAAGTAAATAAGATCAGGTGATCATAATTTCATAAAATAACCAAAATCAATAAAGATGCGATCTTTCTAGTCTAAAAAAAAAAAAAAAATGGAAGGGGATGAAAAGATCCTGATATGTATTTATTTAGAAAGACCAATTTTTTTTAGATTGTATTTCCACCAATATTTCTATAATGAGATTTTAAATTTCACAAAATGAGTATATGGAATTAGATATTTTTCGAGAATATTTCTAATAAAGAGACACATTTATATATTTAAAGAATTTTATTACAATAAAAATGGAGCGACTGAACTTTTTAGCAATAAAAATCAAAAATATACTTTTCAATTTTGTCCGCTATTATTAAAGCGAATTAAGGTTCTTTTTCACAAGAAACTACAATCATTTTTATTCTATTCAGAAATAAAAAAGAAACCATTTTTAACCTAAATAGCCAAAATGAAAATAAAAGTGGGTATTTAATTGAGTTAGCTATATAAAAATGAATTGAAAATCTTTGTTTTCTATCAATTTATTTTTATTAGGTGTTTAGATAGGATAGGGATATATAAAAAGTATAAACAAGTTCTTTTGTATCCAATTTCAATAAGATAAAATCTAGTATATAATTATTATTTTTTTATTTTTTTTTAAATACCAGACCCTTAAAAAATCAATTTCAAGTTAAATTTGGCGATTTAAATTTAAATTGTCGCAATGAAAGCAATGTAGTTTTTAAAGAAAAATTGAAAATTCACAAGAGAAAAAAAAAGTTTCTGGTGACTAACCATCCACATTTTCCAATTTACTATTCACTACACCAGTAAAATATTCATGATTTATTACCAAATAAATGGGTTTGGTCAGTAGTTTATATTAGAGCTCATTCTTTACGGAGACGAAGGAAAAAAAAGAGAATATATTTTTTAACGAATCATATAGATTATATCAGAAAGATGACTTAGTTCCGGAGATTTTGTTTAACATTGGATAGATGATGAATTTAGCAAATTAGAATCACGTTTTTATAAGAAAAATGGTATGATTTAAACAGTTTTAATGATATCAAACACAATCGATTTGTTTGCGACATACATAATTTAAATAAAATATCTTTTTTTTAGTACAGGTATGTTATTTCTCTTTGGTTTTAAAAGAAAAGTTTTTAAAAAATGAACAGTCTTTTTTATCATAACCAAGGCATATAAATATTTAAATAAACACCACGAGAAAAGAAAAAAAAAGAAAAGAACAGAAAAGAAAACTAAGGCATATCGGTATTGGAAAATACAAATGTGTTTAGTCTCACTTCAAAATTTATAGAATAAAGGAATATTTATGAGGACTATACATAAAATTAAAAACATAACAAAAAAATGTAAGGAAAAACAATTTTATTCAGATTTAGATTCTCTTAATAAATACAAATGGGGTTTCCTTTACTTTCATATCACATTTTATTTTTTTTTAGAAAGAAATAAATAGCACAAACCTCGAATATGGCTGTTGTGATAGAGGTAAATTAACTGCTTTTTGAAAAGGAAATGGATAATAGGATTGCCATACCATACAGCAGTGATCAAAGGCATTAACATTTCCTAGCTTTCTAAACCATTCTAAACAAAATTATGGAAATATATATCCAAATTTAGGTCTAGATAAAACCCAAATAAATTATTCGCATCTGAATTGGATTTAAAGCCCCACTTTTTTTTAAAAGCAACACCAGATCAATAAAGGATTGGTAGTCCCAGCGATAGTTGCAAAACTTGCACGTGTTTCTATATCCTTTTTTATACAGGTCTTTATCCGCTGATATGGAAAGTTTGCTAGATAAATGTTCGGATTGGAAAATAATTGGCTAAAAATAACCACATTCAGCACAGTTGATAAAGAGTTCTTATGACTCCCTCCTTAAATTTTTACAAGTGGATTAAAGTCTATTGAGTTAGTAATCTTTGGCTTACGTAGTGGTCTTTGGCACTAAAAGAACAAAAAAATATTCCATTAGAGCCAAACGTATTGTAATTAGTAATTACAGTTAGGGGTATGGTTTTGAGGGGGATGAGGAAGTGGTAGTGGTATTAGTAAACAGTCGAGAACGTAGTGCTGAAATAAATCCCTGCGGAAAAACGTTGACGTGAATAACTGGGCTTTTTTTGTGGTGGCGAGACTTTTGGGGTGGCGAATCGGATATTCCTAACGAACAGGTTGTATCGGTAGATTCACCGAATAAAAAACGTTGATTTTGTAGAATTAGCAAAAACCAAAATTGATCTGTTGGCAAAGAAACTATCGAACATGCTATTTTGAAACATTACCAGTATTATTGGCCCAGTACGTTTTCTCTAACCGTGAATCACAGATTGCTGCTTAATCAGACAGATAACAAATGTTATTTTAGGCAGACGCAGCGGATGGAGGAAAAAAGTCCCATCTTCAGCACCAAAAATTGGTTTGCATTGGATCAATGATAACAACAACGAGTAATCACAGATACGGAAATTGATGGTAATCACAAGGGGAGACGAGCAGGCTATGGATTCTGCCGATACGATTCGCCGATCAAAGGGGTTATTTTTCTAATTTCCCATTAGTGGTAGTATTGGCTTTTCTGCGGAGCTGATATCTCAGCGGAATTGCCAGCCCTTCGAGAAGGAAAAAAAACATCACCGCATCGTCCATTGTCCTATAATTGGTGCTGGCCATATCGATAGTGAAAAAACTTTACTCTAGCCGAACTTGCTGTTCAATTCAAACAACCTCCTTCATATTTTCACTTCTCCCCTTTTATCACTTAATGTCTTAAGAGTTCCTCTACCTCTTCAAATATCAAATAGATTCATTTAATTTCTTTTCCATCTTCCGCATTTTTTTCATCCAGTTAAACCCTTGCTTCCTTGTAACATCACGCTTTATTGAATATCTGGGTTAAAGAAAAACAAGAATGAAGATCATTGACAAGATTAATACCGAAATCGAAAATGATCGGGTTTTTTGGTCGTTCGAATATTTCCCTCCCAAAACCCAACAGGTACAAAATTCACTATTCTAATATTTTCTCAATCCTTGTGTCGCTATCATTTCAGCTTTAGCCTTGTCTTTTTTCCCCAAGAATTTGGCACCCTATTTATACTTATTTCTCCTCGTAGTAACTCACTAAATTAACGGGTTTTAACCAAAAATTCTTATTTAATTAAAAAAGCTTTCTCATTCATTTTATAAATTTGTTCTTGATGAGATTTCTGTTTAGCCACTTTGGGATCAAACCTTTCTAATATATTCTTTTGATTATCTTATAAAATTTATAAATCTTTTCTCGCTCTAAGGGTATATAAATATACTGCAAATTTAACTCGTTTTAGTGCTTTATTTTTCAAACTAAAGTCGAATTTCGTTTTTTTGTTGGTTTGGATTTATTTTCCTTTTACTAATTATATGCAAAATATTATTAGGGTGTCATTAATTTATATGAGCGGATAGAAAGAATGATAAAACTTAACCCACTGTTTATAGATATAACTTGGCGTTGGGGCGGCAAATCAAAAGATCTGACTCAAGAAATTTGTATTAATTCTCAAGATGTCTATTGCTTAGAGTCCAATATGCATATGACTTGTGTGGGTACAAAAATAGAGCAGATAAATTGTGTTCTCAAAACTGCAAAAAAGAAGAACCTTCAAAACCTGCTGGCTTTGAGGGGCGACCCTCCATTATCCGGCAACAATGTATCCATAAAGCCCAAAGGTTCCGATTTGTCTGAAACAAGCACTTTTTCTGACACATCATCCGACGCTTCCTCCTCATCTCCCTCTAAAGTTCCAAGAGGTGATATCGACCAAATGAATTTAAAATTGGCTGCTAAAATGAGAGCTACCGGCGAGTTCCAAAATGCAGAACAGCTGGTCAAACACATTAGGAATGAGTTCGGTGATTATTTTTGTGTTTCTGTTGCTGGATATCCCGAAGGCTGTGAGTCTTGTGAGGATGTCGATCATGATATCGCTATTCTTAAGCGTAAAGTGGATGCCGGGGCTGATTTTGTAATTAGCCAGCTATTCTACGATATTGAGAGTTACATAAAATGGATCAAAAACTGCCAGAACGCTGGAATCAATGTCCCAATCGTGCCCGGAATCATGCCAATTCAAAACTATAATAGCTTCAAAAGAATGTCTAAAATGTGCAAATTCAAAGTTCCAGAAGAAATCTGGACTAGTCTGGAAAGCTGCAAAGAAGATGATTTAGCCGTCAAGGATTTTGGCATACAATACTCTATATACATGATCAAAACCCTGATATCGCATGGAGTTAAAGGTTTCCATTTTTATACACTAAATTTGGAAAGAAGCACTCAATTGGTCCTGGAAGGTTTAGAACTAGTTCCTATAATTAATCAGCCTCAAATCAATACATTCAGTAAAACTTCTGATACTTCTACCGCCGCTTGCCTAGAGCTCCCTAGCGTAACATCCCATTTCTTTGAAAAGCTAGTTGCATTCAACCGCCAAACCAAGGAGTTGCCATGGGAGGCTTCCCATATAGATAAAAGAGCTACCGAAAATGTTCGCCCCATATTCTGGCATAACAATGCTAGTAGTTATATTGATAGGACCAAAAATTGGGACGAATTTCCAAATGGTAGATGGGGAGATTCCCGTTCTCCTGCATTTGGCGAGCTCAACTACGGTCAGATTTGGCAGTATACAAGACAGCAAGTCATTGAATTGTGGGGAGCTCCAATTTCCGTTGACCAGCTTATCCAGCTATTTGCTGACTATTGTCATGGTAAGTTGATGTCCCTTCCTTGGTCAGACACGCAGCTGCTTCTAGAGTCCAATGAGATTAAACAGTATTTGGAAACACTCAACAAGTCCGGGTATTTAACAATCAACTCGCAACCTAGCTGTAACGGTATAAATTCATCTAATCTTGTACATGGATGGGGCCCCAAAAACGGATTTGTTTACAAGAAAGCCTATCTCGAATTCTTTGTCAGCCCGGAAAAGTGCGAGAAGTTGCTGGACGTTCTGGACGAGCTAAACAGTGAGTCTCAGGACTCACCAGTTATTACGTACTTGGCGATCAAGAGGGACTGTAAATTAAAGAGCAATTGGAACATCGCACAGCCGAATGCCGTTTCCTGGGGAGTTTTCCCAGGATGCGAGATCATCCAGCCAACAATCGTTGACGCCGAATCGTTCATGGCATGGAAAGACGAGGCCTTTGATTACTGGAAGTTGTGGAGCGACAGTTATGGTTCTTCTACCAAGTACGAGAAGACCGCCCATTTCCTGACAGAAATCAGGGAAACGTGGTACTTGATGAACATCGTCGATAATAACTATACCAGAAATGCCGATTATATTTATAATATCCTGCTATCTATTTGATAGATTACCCCCCCCCCTTTTTACAAAGTATTCATTATAACCACTAACTTTTTCCTATTACCCGTTATTTTTACTTTATTTTTTTCCGAAAAAAAAAAAAGAGTACCATCCCAAAATTTCCTTTTAAATTTTAAATTTAATTTTTACCTGGCGAGTATAAATATTCCACTTTACGCTTCTTTAAATGAACGAGATTCTAAATCTACTGGTTTTTTTTTTCTTTAAAAAAAAATAGGGACTAGTCGTAAATCTTTTATTTTTTGCAACAATTAAAAAATGTCCGTATTTGAAGGATGGATATTAAAGAGGGAGTTGGGACGGTTCTAGAAATAACCAAAAGAGCGGCGGAAAGAAGCGACTGTAACGAAATATCAACAAGGACTCGAATGGTCACGGAAATATTTAGAAACGTTCTCGTAGACCAAGAAGGTGATCATAGTTCCGGGCAAAACTCGAACAATGTTTGGACCAAGTCCCTTGTAAAATCCTTGCAAGCCTTCCGTCCTAAAAAAAAAATTTACAAAATTTCAATTTTTTTTTTAAAAAAAAAAAAAGAGGGAGTAAACCTGTAGATATGGGTGAAAGTGGTGCCGAGTTTGTTGTAAGCGATTCCGGCGCCCTGGTCCTGCATCATCCGGGTTCTAACGACTTGGTAGGGGTAAGTGACAACCGAAGCAAAAAGTTTCGAGGATGCTGACATGGCGAGGAACTCAGCGGTACTAAAGTAATAAACGAGGTTGGGTTCCTGCTGCTTGAGGAACGCCAAATCGTCGGGACTAAAGCTGCGGGACCGTAGAGCAACAAGGTACTTCTTCATTTCCTCGTAGGCCATGAACTGGAGAGCACCGTGGGAAACACCAATAACGCCAGCGGCGAATCCCTTGTAGAGGCCGCGGAATCCTTCTTCGCGGGAGATTTTTAGGAGACCGGAAAGAACTCCGGTGTATTTCGGGGTGGACGGTGAGGGTAGTGCGGAAGTGGGTGAGGTTGTCGGAACGTCAGTGCACATCCTGACTTTGAG
This sequence comes from Smittium mucronatum, assembly GCA_001953115.1. Taxonomy (NCBI): domain Eukaryota; kingdom Fungi; phylum Kickxellomycota; class Harpellomycetes; order Harpellales; family Legeriomycetaceae; genus Smittium; species Smittium mucronatum. The sequence goes on from LSSL01005381.1 coordinate 15,307, forward strand.
GACCCATACGGGGTTTGCAACCACTTGGGTCATTACGCCAGCTAGAGATCCAGCGACTAAATGTTGGCCCGGAGACAGAAAACTCGTACCGGCATTATCTGCTTGTCTTTTATGCGAAAAGGTTGCCATTTGTGATTTTATCCAATTATACCTAATAACCTCATATACAACCCAAATAAAAATATAAAAAAGGGTATTTATCGAATTGACATATAGAGTTTTTTTATAAGGGCAAAGAATCTAGAAAAGGTGTATAAAATATGTTATGGAATTTATTTTGGATTTATGTTTACCAGCCAAAATACAGACCCCAGCTAACACAATTTCCAACCAAATTAGGGGAGATTCCCAAATAAAGATTTCGTAGCCTTAGAGGGTTCTTTTTATTTTTTTCGTTAGGGACCAGAGCATTGTTCGGAGGGCGGACTATGGAATTAAACGCTCTTATTGAACGGCCCAAAATGTCGCTGTTTTTAGTATTTGAATCGACTTTATTTATTTTGTTTCCACATTGAAAGATAATCAAGAAAATTTAGAATGATTAGAGGAGAGAAGTATTCAAGATAAACGTCCGCAGGATAGATTGAAGGAACGAGGGACGGAAAAACTAACCTTGGAGTCTAATTTTAACGAGATCTAGAGGATGTAGCACGAGAGTGGAAGCGAAAGCAGCTATTACACCGGAAGCTACGTGGTCTATTGCGGGAGAATAAAAGTATGAACGTCTAATCGGTTCGATTGTACTGGTATCATCTTGATCGTTCTTATCGGACATTCTTTATAAGTAAAAAGAAAAAACTAAAAAACTCTATTAACGTATCGCGGATCGGACCATGAATGAAATGGTCATATATATTATGAGAAGGGACTGCCCAAGAATTAAGAAGTTGAGACTTGGATCAAATAAAAAAGCAGGGAGCTGTTTATTGGGGTGTTTGGGTAGAAATATAACTTTAGCCACTTGCCTTTTCTACATTTCTCTGAATATTGCTACTGATTCCTAATAAATCCAAAATGTTTGATCTGAGCAAGCTGCCAATAATCAGAGACGTGTATGGATTCAACCGAGTCTATTTTTAATACCAAACTTTGTCGTTTCCGCTTTCGCCTACGTTCGTTAAAAACACCAATTAAATAGCAGGTAAATGATATAGGCGGCTGGAGTTGAAAGGTCAAACCGACTATTGGACTCACCCATTGGCGGAGAATATGCTACAGCAACTCTGATTAGCTTAAACTTAGAAAGGACCATTAATTAACTGGATGCTTTTTTTTATACTATCAGAAAGATATTTATCGCCTAAATGTGATAAAGTAATGGCACATTTTGTTCTGCTGAAGACTTAAAGATATTGAATCACAAGCTCCAACCTATTCTAAACATTTATTCTTTTAAGCGGTGGAACTTTTCGAATTTTAACTCATCCTCCTTTCCTCTACCCTCCCCTTCACTCTCCAAGAATCAAACTTTTCCGGGCCCATAAATATGAACGAGTTCCTACTCGGAATATATTCATTTTTTGTTGGATCCCATGTTTTAACAACCCAATGACCAACAAATGCACTAAATAGGATGTTTGCACCACGAAAATCAGATTTCATTTCTTATGATATCTATTTAATGAATTTTAGAGCTTTTGTGCATTTAGAAGGTTGTTTGAGATCCCCCTCCCCCCAAACGTTATAAATATGATTGGCAGTAGGGATTTCAAACTAGGTTTTATTTGTTTTGGCAGAGTTTAATATGCCCAGAAGTCCAGCACAAAAAAACTTCATCAGACATTATACTAAGAATCCATTTCATTGTTATATCTCAAGCACGTAAAAAGAGACAATTTCCTGCACATCAAATACTGTTTTGCTTTTTTTGACACAAGTGGGATGTATATTATTGATCTTTTTTCAATTTTTTTTACGCATAATTATGTATATCATTGAAGAGTATTGAAATAAACTAGCCAAAAAATATTCTTTTCTTATATGGCTATGAGAAAATAAAACAATTACTATCAATAAAATATTAGGGCAAAACAGTTTAATTGATACATAACAGTAAACCTATTCTTCTAATGGTAAACAGTAAATAATCAATAGTGACATTCATGAACAAGGATAGTAAATGATTGAAATCTTTACAAATCTATGATTTCTGCAAAAAAGGGATTGTATTCTGGAATTTACTTGTAAAAAAGTCTTGATAAATCTAGAAATTTGGTATATATAAAAGATTAGCCATTTCACTTTTTCTATCAAATCAATTCCAGTTTAGATTTTCGAAAATCAATCAATGAAAAAATGCCAACAGTAGTTTATAGCAATGAAAAAGGTAATTCTTATTCACTCTTATAATGTTTTTGACAGCTAGTTTTCCTGTGTTAATAAAAAAAGCATCTAAAAGAAAATTCGATGGTTAAAATATGATTATACCAATACAAGTTGAGAATATTATTTACATCTTGAGGCTTGCCAAATTAACTTTAATAGGGTTCGAATAAAGAAGTTTGTTTACTTTTGTGAAGAAACCTTTTTAGAAAATTCCAAATTATCTTTATAGTGATTTTTTAAAAGAAAAAAAAATAGCCATTAAAATAATTAGTTTCAATAACTTGTATTTTTGAAAATCTCTTTCCCATAAATCAGAAATTCTAATCCTTTTGAGTATATATTCTAAAAAAAAAAATACTCACGTATTTATCAGAAAAAAAAAGCAATAGGTTTTTTCACTTTTGAAAGAGTAATAACACTAATAAAGGATACTTCATTTTGTATGTTCGTTGGAGCAAAAAAATGTTTCATACTATGAGAACAGTTTATTTTTCAAATTTATTTTCAATAAAACCATAAATACCCCTAATATATATTTTTCACCTGATATAGTTTATAATTTTATCTTAAAGATACAAACTGTACATATTTTAAAATAAAAATCGTAAAAAATCATATCTATACAATGAAATAATTTTTCATTTATTCAAATAATGTTGGACTAAATTTTAGCCGACGTCCAGAATGATAACCCATTTTGATTATTAGTTGTTTTCGAAATAATATCATTTTACTAATTGACTCATAATATATATGTATTTTCTCTCTTTCCCACATTTCATCAATTCCACTCCCTAACTATTAAATAATTCACCTGTTTTTTTTTCCAGGATCATTTTTCATATCGTGATTTTAATTAGAAATTCTTGATACGAGAATCTTTTTATAAATCATCATATTCAAAGAGATACATCAACTTTTATTAAATTGTGATTCCCTATACTTATTTTAAAAAAAAATCTTTTAAAAACTTGTTTTGGTCCCTTTTTTTTTCGATAATCCTAATTTCCGAATATTTCTTTTGGAATGAAGACAAAAAATCCCGGTAATTCCAATATTTTAGAAATGAAAAGCTGAAAATGTATACTAATTTCAAACTTGATAAAATTTACCGGGAATATGAACTCAGAGGCCCACCGTTAATTTTATTATAGAATATATATAAGCTTTTCAAGAGAACTGTTTTTATCATTATCTAATAATTTTTTTCCTTTAAAAATAAAAAAGAATACTTCTACTTTTTATTTCCTAGACCCATTATGATGATTCTACTGAAAAATTATCTTTTCGTGCAAATGTCGGTTTATTTCCTCGCTATTATACATCTGTTTAGATATGTTGTTTCTCAAGAAATCACACAACCAAAAAAAATGTACCATGAGAATATGACTAGAATATTCCAGAACGGTTACGACGCTAATCCAAACAATGTGAGCCGCGGATATTCGTTTGATTCGTCCTGTTCAGTTAAAATAAGTCATCTCGATGGGGTGGGCAGAGTTATAAATCATTCTTATGGAGCTCTTATTTCCCCTAATAAGGTTTTGGGCTACTTTGACAAATCAGCTCTACTATCTCTCCAAAAGTATCTTGTCAGCGGAAAATTTTCCCTATCAGTCCAAGATGGTTCCAATTATCAACAGAATAACTTTCCTGTGGCTCATGTTTCAAGGGTTAAGGAACCTCAACTCAAGGATCTTGACGGCGTTTCCCAAGAATATATTTATAAACACCGCTTGAAAACAAAGGGTTTATTCATCTTCCAATCTAATACAAACATGACGGATGTTCCCGGAACGCATTATTGCAATATTTATTCCAAGAATTCATTGGACTTAGCCGTATTTAAGGTCCTCAGTTCCAGCCAAACCTTTGCAGGAAATAACAACAACAACCGCCACCACCCCAATTCTAGATTCATCGAATTGGAGCCGTTGAACATCAATGGGACGTTAACCAGTTCTATCCTCACCACTTCTCAAATCGAGTTTGGTCAAAACGTTCCAGCCGATTCTCTTCATTTTTTTAAAGATGATCTCTTGTATGTATCAAGTACCCCCAATCTATCTCTTTTTGATACCGATAAAATAACAAAAGTTGAAATTTTGGGGTTCGGATATCCAATCCACACTCAAAAGAATGGGTCTTACAGAAAGCTCAAGTACGTCCTAACCAATTTCATTCCGGATACGAGTATTACTGAAAATGTTTTTTAAGCATAGTTTTTTTTTTTTTTTTCACTTTAATTTACCATATCTCTTTTTATTTATAAATATTCAATTTTGAATAAAGTTTAATCCAAAAAAAAAGTTTAGCATCGAAAAAGTGCACTTGTGCTTTTAATACTAGTATTTTTTATTCTATTTTTTTAACAAAAAAAAATAAAGGTGAAAGGTGGAAGAAATTCTGTGTAAAAAAAAGAAAAGAAAAGAAATCTGAAGGATTAGGAAGGTTCAAATCTTTAGCTACATATCAATGAATGCGCTTTAATCAAATTGAATCATTATTTACCCAGAAAAAATAATAATTATATATCAAAAAGTAGTATTGGTTTTAATACACATAATTTATAAATATAATCGATTAAAGACACAAAAAAAGGTAGTGGTGTTATAATTTTTGTAGTTTTTTCTTTCAAGCCTAAATATCCGTTATAGATAACTAGAAAAAAAATAAAAACACATTTCTATTGAGTTGAGGTTAATATAAAAAATGTTTAAAAATAATTTTAAAATACAGTATAATTTTTTTTATTTTTCAAAATCAATGATAAATTCAATAAAAGTTATCATAATCTACAAATATCCATAAAATTGAATTATTTTTTGTAGGGGGGGGGGGGTTAATAAAGGGTTAGGAAATAAAATTCTGGAAATTTCCTAAAAATTCTATTGATTTTTGGGAAAATCTTGCAATTAGTTTAAAAGTCTTCCAAATATGAAACCACCCTATTAATAATCTGGGAAAATGAGGAATAATTTGACAAAACCCTCATTATCTATTTGAATTTAAAGTCAACCGATTTATATGGAGTAAAATCAGTGTTTACATTAATAATTTATGATAAAATTCCCAAATCAGTGATTATAAAATACAAATAAAATAAAATTTCAACCAAATTTTCGAAAATTTTCGAATTTTTTTTAATTTTTTTAGAAAGTTAAATTAATGATTAATTTGAGACATATTTAAATTTAATCTTTATTATTTCCTTTGAAATTAATGCATTAACGAGTGGTGGTGCTTTGGAAATTCTTATGTACTTTTATTTTAAAAATTATTTATACTCTCATTTATCGATAATCTAAATCTGATTTCAATTAAGATTTGTTTTATTGTTTGTTTTTTTTAAATAGCTAGTTCAATTTTATCTTCAAGGAAAAAATTCAGCTTCTGGAAATATCATCATTATTTTGAATACTGCTATTAACCAAATTTTGAAAAATTATTAAATAGAACCAATTTTCGATGTAGGAAAAGCGATAATAAAAATATGAAGATATGTTTAAAATTTTATCAATAATTTTCTAATTATTTCTGTTTATGTTAAATTTATTTAATAATATTTAATTTAAATAAAGATTTTTAAGTGAGAATATTTTATTATTTTTTATTGGATAATCAAAATCCTATGAATTTGGAAACAAATTAAAAAATCAATAAAAGTTTTATCCTATGATGATAATGTATCATTCTTTGAGATTTATTTATTGGAAATTAATCTTAATCTCCATAAAAATACGATACAATTGAAGTTTTTATTTTGATCAATGTTATAAATGTATTTGTTATTATAGATTTCGTATATTCTTGTTAAATCTTTATAGAAATATAGATAAAAAACAAAAACTCTACAAGAAATTTTCCCGACACAAAAGTTTTTACTGCTATAAAAAAAGAAAGGAGCGTATTTTTCATAGTCTCAAATTATTTTTGTATTTGTTATTTTTTATGCATAAGCATCGTTGAAAGACATATAGAATTTTTCACTAAAACCAAATCTCTAAGAGTGAAATATCTTTCCGTATTTTAAGAAATTAAGAGTTTAATTTTCGAAGTACACCAAACTAAAATTTCATAATGCTTTAGACTATTATTTGTTAGGAGGAGTGGAGAAAGCGCACAGCGAATCTAGATGAAGATAATATCAAAATAGGAGAGAAAGATCTTTTAGCAAAGCCGAGACATTTTCTAGTACAAGAGATCATCTTTAGAAATTCAAAAAAGATCTCAGCATCTTACAGCTATTTTTAGAAAAGTCTTCTCAAGAAAACCCACGTTTGTGTAGGTGCCGTATTTTATTAAGCCTGTCAGAACTAGGCTCTAAATACTGAGCTCAATGGATTCAATGGGATATTTTTAATTGAGAAATAGTTTAATTATT